>SEYY01000063.1:77500-97776 GCA_009176605.1 Armadillidium nasatum | reverse complement strand
ATTGTCCGGATTGGAACCGCTTTTATATACTGTTTTGTATCTAAAGAAAATAATTGGTATTTATTACTGTGCCTTATTATCTGAGTGGTTTAAAATATTAAAGTATCATAAATAATATTCTCTTAATACATTTATAAACAGTGATAATTGCAGTGAGTTTTGATTGCCTTGTAATTCTTATGTATAAGGTAGTCATAGTGGAAGCTGAATTTTGATCTAGGTCACACCTCACAGCTTCCCATATATATATATATATATATATATATATATATATATATATATAATATATATATATATATATATATATATATATAATAAATATAACCGTGTAAAAATTATAACAAAAACAGGAAATAAAAACAAAAATTAAAACTGGAGCAAGCTTTCGAAGGGATAGCCACCTTCCTCTTTCAGGCTCTAGAGGAAGGGTGGCTATCACCTTCGAAAGCTTGCTCCAGTTTTTAATTTTTGTTTTTTTATTTCCTGTGGGGTGTTATACTGTCTATATATATATATATATATATATATATATATATATATATATATATATATATATATATATATATATATATATATATATATATATATATATATATATATATATATATATGGCATGGACCTTAAGATCTTTTATTCTCCTGGAATTTCTCATGTAATAGTAAATGGGTAGTTGTTGGAGAGAGCAAATGATGTTATGTATAACAAGCTTAACCCTCATTCTTTTCCCTGAAAACTAGTTTAGCATGGCAAAATCTTTATTCTTTCTCATGCTTCTTCTCTTTTTTAGTAATTTCAAAATCTTTACTGAATCTCAAATGTTTCAATTAAAAATACCTTTCATTAAAATTTTTAAATTTTATATTTTTTTAAAGCATTTTTTATAAAATGTTGAAGATCTGAAATTACATTTGTGAAAGTTCAAATTCTGACTAAACATTATTGATAGCTAGTTGTTAAAACCCATTGTCTAATTAATTTTTAAAGTTGTTGCTATAGCTTCAATAAAATAATTTTGGAATATGTTTTGGTACTCAATATTTGTAATTTCAAGATATCGGATAGAATTGATAGTTTTGAGGTATTGGGTATTGGTAAAAATTTTGGTATTACTTATATATATATATATATATATATATATATATATATATATATATATATATATATATATATATATATATATATATATATATATATATATATATATATATATATATATATATATATATATATATATATATATATATATATATATATATATATATATACATTGCATTAACTGCAGTTAAATAAAATGGAAAACACAGAACAATAATAGGAAGATAAAGAAGGCATTCCCCCACCAGGGTCGAACCACCACAGTGTTGATTGCATTCGCAACATGTGGTGGTTTGACCCTGGAAGAGGAGTGCTATCTTTATCTTCCTATTACTATTCTTTGTTTTCCATATATATATATATATTATATATATATATATATATATATATATATATATATATATATATATATATATATATATATATATATATATATATATATATATATATATATATATATATATATATATATATATATAAAGAGTGGTTAAATTGTATGGGCCGATGTTGAATGTGAACCACACCTAAACGTCAAGTTTTTTACTGCATTTCATTTGACTTTTTTCAATTTAAGACTTACTCAATTTGAACCATGGAAAGATACACAATGGAGCAACGTGTTAAAGTTATTCAGGCTTATTATGAAAATGGGCGTTCAAATCAAAATGCATATCGTGCACTTCGTGATTTTTTTGGTCAATTTAATCGTCCAAATGTGCGTACAATCGGAAAAATCGTGAAAAAATTTGAGCAAACCGGGTCTGTAGGAGATTTGAAAAGACCAGTGCATGCTCGTACAGCTCGTACTGCAGAAAATATTGCTGCTGTTCGCGATAGTGTGGCTGAGGAGCCATCCACTTCAACTCGTCGTCGTGCCCAACAATTGCACCTCTCACGCTCGTCGTTGATGAACATTATGCATAAAGACTTGCATTTAAACGCTTACAAGGTGCAATTGACTCAAGAACTAAAGCCTCTTGACCATACAAAACGTCGTCAATGGTCAGAATGGTGGCAAGAAATGGCAACAGTGGATGATCAATTTTCGAGGAAAATCATCTTCAGTGATGAGGCACATTTTCACCTCAGTGGATTCGTCAATAAGCAGAATTGCCGCATTTGGGCGAATGCTAATCCAAGAGTGATTGTCGAAAAACCAATGCACCCACAAAGAGTGACTGTTTGGTGTGGTTTATGGGCTGGCGGCATCATCGGGCCGTATTTTTTCCAAAATGAGGCCGGTCAGGCAGTTACTGTGAATGGTGTTCGCTATCGTGAGATGATAACGAACTTTTAATGGCACGAATTGGAAGGTATGGATGTGGACGATATGTGGTTTCAACAGGACGGTGCCACTTGCCACACAGCTAACGAAACAATGGCTATTTTGCGCGACAAATTCAATGGCCGTGTTATCTCACGTGTTGGCGATGTCAATTGGCCGCCAAGATCATGTGATTTGACACCGTTGGACTTCTTTCTTTGGGGTTATTTGAAAGAAAAGGTGTACGTCGATAAGCCAGCAACAATTCAAGAGCTAAAGGATGAGATAATTCGGCACATTAACGGCATAGAACCCCAATTATGCCTCAGCGTCATCGAAAATTTGGACCATCGGATGGAGGTGTGCCGCCGAGGTCGCGGCGGCCATTTGGCCGATATTTTGTTCCATACATAATTGAACCATACCATATTATCATAATAAAAAGAAATGACAATAAATTCCTAAGTAATTTGTGTTTTATTCAAAATCAACATCGGCCCTTAAAATTTAACCACCCTTTATATATATATATATATATATATATATATATATATATATATATATATATATATATATATATATATATATATATATATATATATATATATATATATATATATATATATATATATAATTTTTTTATTTATTATTTATTTTTTTTTTTCAGAATATGTTTGCTGATGCAACACTGGCATGCAATGGGAAATTTTTTTCAGTACACAAATTAGTTCTTTCAGCATGTAGTGATTATTTTGGAGATATATTTTATGAAGCAAGAGGTCAGAATCCTGTAATCATTTTAAAGGATATTGATTGTAAAAACTTAGAATATCTTTTGGATTATATGTATGTTGGGGAAATAAATGTAAAACAGAAAGAACTGGCATCATTAGTTAATGTTGCTGAATGCCTAAAAATAAAAGGACTGGCTGTACCTGACGATACTCCACAGATAAAAAGTTTTGATCCAAATGATATTAATAACAGTGACTCTAATAGAGAACATATTCAAGAAAATTCAGCTGAAAACTTTTTCCAGAACTTTAGTGAGGAAAACAGTTTCCACAAAACGGTAAACTCTGATGTGGTATCTGAAAATATTTCAAATGACACAACTTTACAATACGATGTTAAAGTTGAACCTCTTGAGCCAGGATTAGAAGCTGAAGTAGATAATGGTCATAAGATTTCTGACTTCGGTTTTTTAAATAATTTGAACACAAATTGTGAAGATGAATTGGAAAGGAATTATTCTTGCAAGGAAAATGTAAATGAAGAGAGAATAAGATTATTAAATTTTGGAGGGCCCTGTACACCCTTTTCCTCCTTTCAAGTAAGAATTAGGCATATATATATATATATATATATATATATATATATATATATATATATATATATATATATATATATATATATATATATATATATATATATATATATATATATATATATATATATATATATATATATATATAGTCATATTAACAGCATGCAGATTAACTTTAATGATTACCATCCTACCAATTAGGGTTAGTCATGATAAATGATGCCCTGACTATCCATATACTTTTCTGGTCCTGTTTGAATGTTTCAAGGGAATTGTGTTCAACAACTTCCCTCGGAAAACCATTCCAAAAATTAACTACCCTATTGGTACTTTTTACCTTTTTTATATCAAAGTGGCATTACTTCTTTTCAATTTTCTTATCATACCCTCTGGTGTCCCTTCCGTGATATATAAAATTTATTGATCTAATTATTATTAAGAGACATAGGTATCATATCCACACTAAGAAATTAACTTTCGTGAGAGATCATTTCAAACTCCCTCAGCCTCTCCTCATAACTTTTACTCTCAAAACCAGAAATCATTCTTGTTGCTCTATGTTGCACTCTTTCCAGCACATCTATGTATTTTTTTAAAAAAGACCCAAACTTGTGCAGAATACTCCAATATTGACCAACATAACTATTACATTTACTTGTAACCTTCTTGCTCATGTAAACGACATACGATTTATTATACTTAGCTTCTTATTAGTTCTGTTCCTTGCTTCTTAACACTGATTATGCACTTTCAGATTATTGTTAAGAATCACACTCAAATATTTTTCTTGGTCCACAGACTCGAACCAATCCCCATTCATATTGTAGTTAAATCTTTCATTTGAAAAATAATATAAATGAAGAATCTTACACCTTTTACTATTAAAATTTATTTGCTGCTTAAAAGTCTTATCAATATCACTTTGAAGCTTAATACAACCATCATTATTCCTTACAGAAGTAGCCACTTAGGCATAATCTGCAAACTTTGAAATATTATATTTCAGTCCCTGGTCCAAATCATTGAAAAGCTACATTTCGTATGATGATTTATTGCCATTCATTAGTATACACCGACTTCTATTCTTCAGCCACTTTAATTCAACTATGTACCACCCCACCTATTGCATTGTGATATGTGCATCAATCTTACATGGGACACCATGTCAGAGGCTTTGCTGAAGTTTTAATATGTAACAGCAACTGGTCCTTCCTGGTCAATGTAGTCAGTAATGTATTCAAAAATATTGAAAAGATTGTCTCACAATCTACCCTTTCTCAAGCCTTTCTGGGAATCATAAAATATTGTTACTTTCCCTTTTCCATTTTACGTGTTAGTTTTTCCCCCCCCCCCCTTCGACTTTTTAGCAGTTTTTCCAAAACTTTTATAATTATAATCAGAGATGTTAAGCTAATTGGCCTATAATTTCCCAAATTTTTTCTTACCTTTCTTATAAATAGGAACAATATGTGCCGTTTTCCAATGATTTGATACCTCACCACTTGTTATAGTTCATTTAAAATTCAAAGTATATTTTCAATACTACTACTACTACCCTCCTTTAGAATTCTACCATTTACACTTTTGTGACCTGCAGCTTTACTTGGGTCATAAGGTCCAGTAAAGCTTTAATTTCTTTACCTCAAGTTTGAATTCTGTAAACCAATATTTCAAATGCATATCAGAACAGAACTATTAATTTCTGAATTATCTAATCTTTCTTCAGTAAAAACTGATGCAAAAAAAGCATTGAAAATGTTAACCAATTCATGTTTTGAACTTATTAGTTTTTCTTCGATTTTCTCTCTTGTTTCTGTATTCTACCAACCAGATTTTCTCTTCGTTACCTATTGAGTTTATTTTTAAAGCATACTAACTGAACATTAGTCAGTTTGTTTGAAGCATTCCCACATGACAAAACTGTTTTGGTCTTTAAATTTCTTCTTCCATTCAGTTTTGTTAAGCGTGGCTTAAAATTTGCTATAATTAAGTGCTGCTTATCAAATGTAAAATCCTTTCCTTATTGCAATATGGGGCCAGATAACAAATTCAAGTTATTAGAATAAAATCACGCTCTTAGATGATGATACTTATCTACTGAGAAAAGAGTTTTTAGTATTTTGAAATATAGATGTTACTTGGTTCTAGGATGAAATGTAAGGAGCATGAGTTTCTTCAATATGAAGATGATGAGAATTCCAGTAGGCCATGCCCCTGTGGCTTATAGAACAAGACCATGAAGAGCTAAACCAAAGTATTTTAGTTTTTGTAAAAGGCAAAGAGAGAGTAATGTACACCACCTTGTCAGAGAGAATCCCCCCTACATAAACAGAAATCATTCCATGGTAATCAAAAAGTACTGCCGAAAACCCAACAGGTTTTTGGCATCAAAGTACCAAAAACATCTTGCTAAAGGTAGGGCCTATCATTATGAAACTTGAAGAAACGGAACAGGATACAGATGTAAGGTGATTGTATGAACTCAGTGGAGGAAAGAGTTTAACAGTATAAGAAGGATAAGATTTTTAAGAAAAGATCTAATATGTTGGGTTCATTACCAAGATTATCAAGGTTATGTATCATAAGAACTAGATGAACCCATTTTCGGTGATGAACATTGAAATCATTCAAAATGATGATTTCTGAGAAAGAAGAAGAAAGAATATGCTCTAATTCGGATTTTAAATAGTGGAAAAACTTTTAATAGTGACAGATAAACCAGATTTGTAGATTGCCTACGGAGCCTAAATTAAAAAGCAGAAAATTCAGAAGACTCCAAATTAGAAACACAAGGAAAAATAATATTTTTTGGAACATGCACAAAGTGACCTATATATATATATATATATATATATATATATATATATATATATATATATATATATATATATATATATATATATATATATATATATATATATATATATATATATATATATATATATATATATATATATATATATATATATATACATATATATATATAACTTAGTAGTAATAATAATAAAATTACTACTGAAGTTAATAAGCTTCTTCAAAACTTTTTTTGTATTCAGGCTTCACAGCAAAATTTACAAGATCTAAATTAACTAATTTCATAATAAAATCCTCAAACTATAGTTCAAGCTTTAACAGGACTTTCTCAAAAACTTTTAGAAGATGGCTGATGCCCTTTCAGTTAGTCACCCTGCCATTTTGCATACCGAGTTAGACTGTCTGTCAACATTTATTGGTTATGCAGCAAATTGATTGACAGACGGAACATACCAGTTAGGGATAGGCCAGATATCTAGTAAAAATAAAATGTTTTATTATAAAAACTAAAATATTCAAAGTTTTAAAAATTACATTCTATCGTTATCTACTCTATTCTTTATTACATACAGTACCTTGGGCAATTCATTTAAATTAAATGAAGATAAATTTTCAAAAATTTATTAACTTGTTCACATTACTACAAACTTGAATTTTTTTTTTTTTCTCAAAAAAAAAAAAAAAAAAAAAAAAAAAAAAAATATATATATATATATATATATATATATATATATATATATATATATATATATATATATATATATATATATATATATATATATATACCGGCAAAGACCCTTCAAAACCCCTCCTCCTACCGCCCAATCTCCCTATTATCCACCATCTCAAAACTTCTTGAAAAACTAATCCTAAATTCTATCCTCCAATTCATCCCACAACAAAACTTCCAACACGGGTTCAAACCCAACCACTCCACCACCACTGCACTTACCAACATCATCCAACCTATAATAAACGGACTAAACCATAAGCCTTATCACAAAACTATACTAATAGCAATTGACATAAACAAAGCCTTCGATACTGTCCCGAAACATAATCTTATCCATAAAATCCTCCAATCCAACATCCCAACAAACACTAAGAAATGGCTATCCAACTTCCTATCAGGAAGAACTGCCCAAATACAACAAAACGGCCAAAAATCACGTACCATCAACTTAAGGAACGGAGTTCCGCAAGGAGCCATACTCTCCCCCACTCTATTCAACCTGTACACAGCAGACCTCCCTCAACCCCAAACAACTTTCACCCGCATAATATCATACGCAGACGACATAACTATTACCACCACTCACAAAAACCTCACCACCGCAACATCTCTCACACAAGACTACATAACACAACTCCAATCTTGGCTAGCAGAAAACAGGATGACGGCATCCCCAAACAAATCCTCCATAACCCTTATAACAACAGACAAACACATATCCAACACCCACCCACAAGTCCTACTAAACAACACCCCCATACCCCTCAACAAAACCCAAAAAATTCTCGGCCTAACATTTGACACTCACCTCACCTTCTCCAAGCACATTCAAAATACCACCTCAGCCGCAAACAGAAAACTCAACATCCTCAAAACAGTGGCCAATACAGACATAAACAACAACATACAAACCTCAATTGCAATCTACAAACAATTTATACGCCCCACCATTAACTACGCCTCCCCTGTCTGGCACCCTCTGCTCTCCGACAAAAACTTAACGACACTCCAAATAACGCAAAATAAAGCCCTTCGCACCATCACCGGCTGCACACGCACAACCCCTCAACAACACCTACATAACGAAACCAAGATACTACCTATAAGGAATCACCTCGAAATGATAGGCACCCAATTTTACGCAAAAACACGTCTACCCACACACCCATGTCACAATACTCTCCTCCAACCTACCCCACAGAGACTAAACACCCTCCATCGTCCACCGGCGCCTTTTACAAACAGATCCTAAATCACATCCCCCCTCCTCCCCCCAATACCACAACAACCAAACATATACACACTCAACTAACACATTCATACTTGATCAACAGACCTCCAAACAACACACTAAACGGACCCCCCTCCCGAAATAAACCCCGACTTCAACAACCTCCCAAGACACTTACAAACCTCACTTGCAAGATTGAGATGCGGGCACCACCCAAACCTACAACATTACAAACACAAATTCAAAATAAACCAGGCAACATCTCCCACCTGTACTAGATGCGGAATGGCCCCGGAGACCGTGAAACACTTTCTATTACGCTGTCCTTCCAACTCTCGCCCCAAAATCTTCTGGGGCATCACTTCTTTGAAAGGATCTCTGGACGAGACCGACTGCGGCAGGAAGCTTCATTAGCGAAGTGTGGCCGCCTCAACATGGGGTGGTCAGGGGGTGAGAAGGTAAAAAAAAAAGGTATATATATATATATATATATATATATATATATATATATATATATATATATATATATATATATATATATATATATATATATATATATATATATATATATATATATATATATATATATATATATATATATATATAAATGAGAGAGAGAGAGAACTAATTATACCGTCAACCCCTGGGATCTTTTTAAACACGCTGTGATGGACAAATCGTAGTTAACGAACCTAGGTCGGGAAAGGCGTGGTTAAGGAGAAACACAGATACCTAACTGTGCATATATGCGTGGTTCAAGAGTTCAAAGACAGTAATAGTATAATGGATTTGGAAACTTAAAGGAGTATAATGAATGAGCTAAATCATGAAAAAAGAAGGTCTAAGAGACAATCAGAAATTTACTTGGCAAGAAACAATAAAGATTTGAAGAAATTCATTTTTTATAAATTTAATAAAAATAATAATAACAGAAAAATTGATCCTAATAAGTTAAATGATTAAGTGATCAGTTCTGAGGAAAAATTAGTCAATATTTTTAATACCTATTTTGCTTCAATGTTTACAGATTAAAGGTTTGATAACAGTTACATTAGAGAGCAGAGTAGAGATAGTTTTTCATTTCTTGATGTTGATGCAGATGAGGTTTGAGATTTGCTTGAGCATATTAATTATAATAAGTTTGCAAATCACAATGGAAGAATCCTAAAGGAAGCTAGTTATAGTATGGCATATAGTTTATATTTAATAGGTTTCTTAATTATTGTGAGATACCAGAGGAATGGTAAACTGCTTTTGTGGTATTAATTTTTAAGAAGAGTTAGAGGAATGTTCTTTATATTATAGATCATTTTGTGTTTGCGTGCCTTTTAGTGTATCAGTGTTCTTAATTAATTATAATTAATTGTGTAACGACAGTGAAAGTTCTTCATACAAAAGATAAGTATTGTTTTAACTTTTAGAATTTTTACATTTTAATTCTCTTAATTTGTTTTGGGTGTGGGTTTTTAAAGATTTATCTGCTCATAGTTTTTCTTTTTATTTTTATTCTCATTTTCTATTTTTTTTTCAGTTGTGCATGAGGTTAGTGTAAGTTGTAGTTAGTTCATTCTAGGTCTACGTATATTTTTCTCTATAATACAGCTTAGTTAAGTTTTAGTGAACTGATAGTTTCTTTTATGACCCTTTTTTATTTTTACTTTTATTTTTTTTATTTCTAAGTAAATCCTGGAACTTTTTTTTTATTATTTATATAAACTCTTAATTCTTTATTAGTTTAAGCAATTTTTATTTTAATCGAGGTTTTTATTGTTTGTGTGCGAGGTTGTGCTGTAAGTTGTATTGAATGGCAAGTTTGTGTGTTCGGATTAGGGGGGGGGGAGCAGACGTGGGTTCTCCATTGACTTTACTAACATCCGTGGCCTTGGTGCGAATCGTTTCTGTTGAGCATCACCTCTCTATCGCTCATCCTAACTTTTTATTTCCGTCTGAGACTCAGATATCTAGAGATTCCTTCTCTAGTAATCAAAGCTACAATTTATTTAACAATTTTCGTCTTAAGGGTGGAGTCAGTGCGTATATAAACACTAACATGAATTTTGAAATTTAATATTTAAGGGTGGAGTCTGTGCTTATAGAAACACTATCATGAATTTTGAAATTTAATATTTTATGGCTTAAAATATTTCTTCTACAACTACTATTATCTTGTTTCTGCTACTGCTCCCCTACTGGAACAGATTTTCCAGTTGTTTTTGATACAACCTCTCACAAGACTGTTATATCTTTTCGTATAAATGCTGAGATCCTCTATTTTGTGAATTTCAACATAATAATTTTGCGTTTGAGTACTGTGTGATTGGGCTCCTCCCACACTTACACAGGTAGGGAGGAGTCTAAATCATTCAGTATTTTCAACGATCTGGAACAGTTAATTAGGGAACCTGCACACATCTCAAATCATCCTGACCAATTCTTAAACATTATAGACTTGTTCTTCACCATTACTCCTCATTATAAGTACACCATTTTCCCTCCTACTAGTAACTCTGACCACAATCTTGTAGATCTTAAGTATAACACTCTCTCTCCATCAGTTCCACCCTGCCCAAAATGCAATTGCTAGCACTTTAATTGGGCTAATTGTGAGTATTGTGTCATTTTAACACTAACTTATTCTTAGAGTGAATCCTACTTTTGACACTTGTGATGCTTTGGTGTCTGCTGAGGAAGTGGGATCTGTGATCGCTGATGGGACGAGCAGTTTCATTTCCTCTTCAACTAAATCTTTCTCCCCAAAATCCATTGTTCGATAGCGAGTGCTCTCGCCCCATTCAATAGAGAGTGTGTATGGGACGTGGGGAAACTCTTTCTCCTATCACTCTTACCAATTTTCAATCTTCTCGGAATTTTTGTAGGGATAATTTTCAATGAGCCAATCATACTTTCATCAAAAGGAGGTACTTTTACCTCCTTGGTTCCGCTACAGATAAAATTTTCTGTCTGTAATTGGTTTGCCAAAAACATCTAATATTTTCTGTAAATCTGCTTTTCCTTTTCTTATTCGCTCTAACAGATCTGTAGCTAATATTCCTGAAAAAAGCAAATCTCTTCAGCCCCCTTTTTTCATCTAATTCTACCCTGGATGATTCTGCTGGCATCCTTCTTCTTACTCCTACTCTCAGGAGTCCCATGCCTTTACCTATGATTTCATACGATCAGGTTCATGGGATTCTAAAATCTACGAATGTTAGAAAGGCTAGCGGCCTGGATGACATTCCTCTCCATGTTGAGAGTGTGTGTTTCTGAGCTGGTGCCTGTTCTCGTTCAACTCTACTCCTATACCTTAATACTACTACTTTTCCTCAGTGTTGAAAGCGTGCATATGTTCAACCGATCCCCAAAAAAGTGTAGTCGTTCAATTTTCCAACTATCGTTCTATATCTTTTACATGTAGTATTTATGTGTAAAGTCTTTGAAACTATTAACTTATTTCCTGGATCATTTGGAATCTCATTCTTTTCTCTCAGATCATAAGTATGGCTTTCGACGATCGAAGTGTACTAGTGAAGTACTTTCCTATCTTACTGTTTTATGATCTTCTGCCCGTAGGGATTATGGAGAATCTTATTTCGTGACGCTTGACAAATCCAAGTTTTTTTTTTGGACTGGGTATGGCATGCGTCACTGCTCTCTGAGCTCCCTTCCTATGCATTTCCTCCTTTTATTTGCTAACTCATTTCTAGTTTCATCTCAAATTGTTCCATATCAACTCTTGTTCAGGAAGTAACTTCCTCCTCTTTCCCTATTAATTGTGGTGTTCCTCAAGGTTCTATTCTATTCCCTACTCTATTTCTACTTTTCATCAATGACCTCAACTGCACCTCCAGCTCTGTTCATTCTTATGCTGATGACTCAACTCTCCATTCTTCTTCTCATTTCAAATCTGCTCCCTCTTTTTTTTCTAGGGTTGCTTCTCATCTTCCACTTTCCAATTCTATTCTTTCCGACCTTTAAGGGATATCCCGGTGGAGCCACCACAACCTTATGAAATTCAACTTTTTCACACCTCCCAACTTTTCTATCTCCGATGGTTTTGCTTTCTCACTTGTGAACAATATATACATTATTGGTTTTAATATAAACAACAAATTATCTCTGAAACCTTATATCACAAGTTACTAAGTTGGCTTCAAAGAAGCTGGGGTTCTGTTCAAGTTGCGGGAATTTTTTTCTTCTGAGCAGTTACTCCAATTATACATTAGTCTTATTTACCCTTGTATGAAGTACTGTTCTCACATGTGGGGTGGTTCCGGTTCCACCATTCTTTTGGATAGAGTTGAGTTTAAGATTAAAAGACTAGTAAACTGTCCCCTACTTTCGAACTCTCTTGACCATCTTTCTCTGCAGTGTGACATTGTTGTATCTCTTTTATATAGGTACTTCAATGGCAGGTGCTCGAGGGAGTTGATCTCTCACATTCCACCTCCATTGCGTTGCCCCTGCAGCACAAGAGATACCTTACTTGAGCACGAGCAATCTGTGAGTGTTGCAAACTCAAGTCTTTCTCATTGTGGTTCATCCTATGTAATATATGGTTCATTCATCAGCGTCGAGGCCCAGGTCAGGTTTTGGAAAAAGGGCATGGCGACCGCCTCACATACCTTCTCCATACCGTCAATTTAAAATCCAGCTGTCATAAGTTGTTAATTCTTTTGTGTTATCTTGCCACTATGATGTGGGATGCTCATATTATAACCCTTCTTTGACTCTATGTAACGATGATTCAATCGAAACAACTATGGTGGTTCTATCAACGAACATACCTCCCTCTCTTATCTACATCTTGTTGACCTTATTCAAAAAGTTTGGTTTGTGGATTGCCACTGGGGCTTTTTTTCCTATGATAATGCCTCTTTCCTTACGGAGAGAACATCTTATGTGATCCTTTCGCCCTCAACTGTGGCTCCTCTTCTCTAGAAGGTGCTTTTGCTTCCCATCTATTTGTCATTTATACTTGTGGTGACCTTCATATTAGATTATATTAGAATTTTTTTAATGCTGCCTTACCTTTCAAAATATGATAACTTCTGTGCATTGTGGGTATATCCACCACTTGCGATGTGCAAGATGTTTATCTTAACTAAGACTGCGGGCTATCTTGCTTTGGTTAAAGCCTCAACTTTCTATCTATGAAGAATCGGTGATGGTTTATACAGACAGCTCTAAAAAAAGAGGCGAGTGTGGCCGTAGTAATTTTTCAAACTGTACTTTGTCCCGCACCCTTCCTCTTTGCGCTCCTCCACATTCACAGTTGAATTGGTGGCACGACTCCTGGAAATCACCAGAATTCGTGACCTTGACACGAGGAACATATTCACCGTCTTGCCTACAAGAAATCCTATGGTTTCTCTTCAAAAGTTCCTGTTTCTGTTCCATTCCCGAAACAAGGGTTCCAGTTTTTGCTGGGTTCCTTCTCATGCGGGCATCCAGAGGAACAAACGAACCACGCGATCATTTTCAGGACGACAAGTCATTTGTGCCTTCCTGAGACCTGCAGGCGGGATGTCTTCCTGCCATCGATTGCTCTGTTTATCTTCAGCAAGGATTCTTCACTATCTGGGAGAAATGCTGATCTGAGGATTTTTTTTTTTTTTTTTGGGGGGGGGGGGGGGGGGCTCCAAATTACGTTCCGTCAAACAGTCCTTGAGAGGTTGGACTTATCCGCGTAGGTTGAGTCGCTGCAGGGAAGTCGTACTAACTCTCTTGCGTATCCGCCACACTAACACACGGCTGTCACATGTTAAGGGACTGACCCCGCGTTTGTCCGTTTTACATCTCGAATGTTTCTCTGTCCATTCTTCATCTTGCTGTGATTCACTGTCGGCTACGGGACCCATGTCCTTTTCCAATTTGCATATACTTTTCCACAACAGTCTCGCTTACATCCTTTCCCTTTCTATATCATCCCATTTTAGTAGTGACGCCATCTTTTTGCCTTTCATAAGTTGAAATTACTCAAGATTTAATCTAGCTCAGAAGACAGTATGTTTCGTATTATTTAGGTGTCGTCCTGGACTTTAGTTTTCCAACCCAGTATTACCGTAATATTGCTTACTGTGACGTCACCTGTACATATATTTAAAAAAAAAAAAAAAAAAAATTTAAAAACTTTTTAATATTATCATTAGTTTTTAAAAATACTTATTTTAAACTGGGAAACACGTATTTTATTGAATGATATCTGACACATGATTCTGGTGAATTTCATTACTCTGAGTACGAATTTCAACTCGGTTTGCCCCTTTTAGGTCCCGATTCTTGTTGACCTATGGGTCATTTTCAAGATTTTTCAAATTAGGACCAAAAAAAAAATTTAAGTCATGTGTTCAGAAATTTATTTCAAATTTCATGAATACAGACAGTACAAACTACAGTATAATTACATAATAACAATATAAATTACTTAAAATCTGATGCTTTCACTGTAGCAATAAATTTTCTTTCATAAGACTTTCTAGCGTATTTGCTTGTTGATGGCAGGTCTCTTTTCAAGCACCAGCAGTAATCGGCCATCATGTGAAAATCTCAGTGCCCTTGGAACCTTTCTTCCATAATTTTGATATCTTAGTGGAAAAATATCTCTCATTGTTTATCACTTACATCACCTAAATTACTTGGAAATTGTTCAAGTTGGCTATTTAAAAAGCAGTTTTACGCTCATATTGCAAATTAACACTTAATGATCTCTTAAAAGTTTTTTTCCCCCGATTTCTTTGTAGTTATCTGCCCTGTAATTGCCTAAAAAGTTTTCAACCAAGTACAAGAATGTAAATCAGGCGTTTTTCTGACGTTCAATAAATGACATTAGGAAAATTGCTGTCTTTAATTTACATTCTTAATGTGGGACATAGAAAATTCCAGCTTTGATTTTTCATAACTTAGTAATTTTGAAATTATGTATTTAAAATACTCGCCGTTCGTATTAAAAACTTTTACATATTGTTTAATGAGGCCTAGTTTGATATGCAAAGGAGGAAGTTTGATTTTGTCTCAGACTGAAGGTGGATTAATTAAAAAAAAATTATTCAATGTTTGAAAGTTCCTTCCGGCCAGATTTGTTTGAAATAATGTTCTGCTATGGCATTGCTGTCCCATAAGGAAAGAAGCACGGATATTTCGTATGCCTTCTTTCTTTACTTAGCAGAAAATTATCCATTTTAAAGTCGTATTAATAATATTAAAATGGATTAAAATGATATCAGGGAAAATATTTTTAGGGTTTTGCATATAAAAAATAGACATTTTGTACTTATAAAAATATTTACAAATATCTAGAAAGTAACTTAGTTGCATATGTGTACCTGAAAAAAAATTTTTTTTAAGAGTATTGAGAAAAAAACTTTTGAATATAGTGGAAGGGTTCTGAGCAAAATCAGGACCAGGTAGAACAAAACAGAGTTAGTCTAATTCAGTAGATAAAAAAATTAGTGTCAAACCTAATTCAGTAGATAAAAAATTTAAATTTGTTCACTAGTGTTATTGATTTTAGTGTTGCTATCACTGTTATTATTATTATTATTATTATTATTATTATTATTATTATTATTATTATTATTATTATTATTATTTTAATTATTCTAATTATTATTTTATTATAAATTTAAAAATATATATATATATATATATATATATATATATATATATATATATATATATATATATATATATATATATATATATATATATATATATATATATATATATATATATATATATATATATATATATATATATATATATATATATATATATATATATATATATATATATATAGGATAATTGGGAATCCAACAGCCAGTTTGGAGATAAGAATGAAGAATTTTCTCCTCAGGTACTTAGCTCTGAAATTCCAACTGAAATGCCTATTCATTTAATGTCATCAGAACGTTTAATCTCCCAAAGGAATATTGGTTTAAAGCATTTGAAGAAAAAATTTACTCAACTTAAAAAAACAAACTTAGGGTGTGGAAAAAAGAGTAGTTATGAATGTCCCCATTGTACATACAGTTGTAATGATAAAAGCAATTTTAAACGACATGTTCAAGTTCACACTGGGGAAAAGCCTTATCATTGCCCATGCTGCCGATACAGTTGCATTCATAGCTCTAATTTAAAAACTCATATTAGAAATAAGCATGCAAATGACTTAAATCTTACACAGTCAATTGAAAAATATTATTCATTAAGGACACAATTAGGAATTAGGAAAGACTCTTTCTCCATACCCACACCATCCCTAGGGACATAAATGTTTTATTTTGACCATTTTTTATACTATATCATACTCATCATTGTTTAGAATTTTAAACATTTCTGTACGTCTTACAATTATTTTAGTCTCATAATACACACTAAAACCTTGGCGTCTAGTCATAAAGATCATATTATTAAGAAATATTTCCATTGCAAAAGGGTTTTAGTGTTCTTGATAACATTTATTTATATAATTTTCTCATTTCTTTTCATTTGAGTCATAAATAGATTTCAGGAAGCAAAAATTAAAACTAGAGGGTTGGCCAACAACCTGTATGGTTCAAGATGTGTTGAGTTTGGTGTCGTACAATTCGGCGCACGATTTTAATGTCTGTTGCTGTGTAGTTGTAAAAAAAAAAAAAAAAAAAAAAAAAAAAAGTGCAGTTTTTTCTCTTAGAGGGTTATGGTTCGATTCAGAAAAATGCAGTGCGCGGCCAACTCTAAAACAATAATTTAATCTTAAGTAGTACTTTTCATTAATGCCGACATTTTGCATAAACGTTATTGTATGTATTTTAGATTAGTGATTTTCATTTTAGGAGAGAAATCATTTTCTCATGTAATGTTTGATTATTTTATTTAAGGATGATGCGTTTCACGATGAAGAATCTCTCAAAATCTTGAAGTTTCTTTAAACGTAGTGCCCCATAAGTCAAGGTTTTGAAATCTGATATAAACATCCTTTAAACTCACTGCAGCTAGATTTATATCCTTAAATTTCAATCTTTAATGAGGCCTAGTTTGGTATGTAAAGGAGGAAGTATAGTTTTGTCTCATACTGAAGGTGGATTAAGCAATAGATGCACTGAGCATTGCACCATTTTGTTGTATTAATCCATTATGGTGGCGAAAGCTGCAGATGGTTCTGTTCAGCGAATTTGTAATAGTCACCCGATGTAAACAAACATTGGAGAGTTAGGTCAAGGCCTTCTCTTTAAATGCTTTGGTTAAGCCTCAGTATTGATATCTTATATAAACCTCAACATAAACCATCTTACTCACTTATATTGTACACAAATTATTATTTATTTTAGAAGTTTCTGACCATTTTTGATTTAAATCAAGCAAAGTAATCCATATTAATTGTCATTGGTTCCTATTATTTTAATGATGGTTTCTGCCAGATTCTTCAAAATATCTTTATTTGTTGTATGTGTGTATCTCATTTTTCACCTGATTTTTATGATATTGATTATATTATTCATCTTATTAAATTAATTGATTAAATTATAAAATAACATTTATATTTGTTATATATACCAGCTGATATTTGTTTACGTTCGAGTATTCCGTGAAAATTGAAAATTCATTAGATTTTCAAGAAATCTCACTGCAGATGGATATAAATCCAGGTTTTCATGGAATTTTCCCCAAAATTTGTCTTTGAATTAGCTCTCAATTCCACCAGAAAGTATCATCATTACTATTGTGAATTTAAAATGTCACTCATTTTGTCATAAAACCGTACTCAGTTCATCCTCTGTCTTCTTTACTCCCAATGTATTGAAATTAAAATACAGATTTTTTACAGTCTTTACCTCGCTTAATGACAGGGTTTCGGAATCATTTATACGGACCACAGAAATCAATGCTTTCTTTCACAACTGCATTAGCCTCTTGTTAACGTGCCCACTTTAATGACGAGGTTTTTAATATCCATTAAAATACCTGAATAGAAGATTGTTTTTATTCGTTTCAGTTAAAATTATTCCCCAACTGTTTTTTTTTTCAAATTTACTATTCTCATTTATTATGTTGCTTTACATCCCCTTATCTTCACCTATATGCTGTTGTCTGTAATTCTGCCTTTTGAGAGCCTTCCACCCCTTTTCCCTTCTCCAGGTCTCATCCGCATTACACTTTCAGGGTGAGGTTAAGGCAGGAGAGTTGGATTGGTCCTGAACTCACTTCATCATTGTACTATTTTTTCTTTTTACATCCTTATATTGATTTTATATATTATGACAAAAGTCACTTTCAAGGTTCATGTAGGACTCAAAAAAAAAAAAAAAATTTTTTTTTTTTCCTTAAATTGTGTACATACAAACTACCAGTTAATATTTGTTAATCTATTTATATTTTCATTAGTGGAATCAACTCCTATTTACTGTTTAAAACTTAACTATAAATTAGTGAACTTCCTAAACTATATTAAACTTAACTCCTACTCCTTAAGATGTTAATTTAAATACAAACCAGAAATTGTACAGTCTTACACATTTTTCTTTTCTATTTTTTTTTTTTTTTTATTCCTTCTTCTCTTTCATATTTTTACATTATATAACTAAAAATGTTATCACCTTTCACCCCTTTTTTGATGATTTTCATTCTTGAATTTATCCATTTAATTGATTCTATTTCTTCTTTTCAATCATTTCCTATATTGCAGCAGTATCTCTTCTCAACTTTCCATTTAGTACACTTATTTTTTTGAGTTTTGACCTAATAGCTTTTTCTATCATCATGTATGTTTTAATATCTTTAAATTTATATTTTCCAGTAATCTCTTCCCAAGTTTTCTTTACATAAATCTGCTTTTATTGTTGATTTTGGTACTCTCTTTAATAATGGACATTTGTTATTCTCTTTTCCTTTCATGGTATTTATGAATCTAATTTTTGATTTGACGTATCTTACATTGTTGAGAGAAGCATCTGCATAAATTTCCATTATCAATTCACCTTCTTTAATTTCTCGAAAGAAACTTTGACTTTTTGTTTTTCCATTTTCTTTACATCATTTATTAAACTTCTTATGTCACTTGTCTTTCCGTGTTTAATTTTTTGCTGATTAATATTCTATAGCTAAATATGGTCTAATATGTTGTGACAGCCTATCAACTTGTCTACTAGTGCTCAATATTCTGTCATTTCATCATCGTCCATCTTTCTTTTTTTTTTTAAAATCTTTTCCTCTCTTGGCATTCAACACTTGCGTATTGAGCTTTAACTAAACAAACATTTTTTTTACTTGTTTTCCATAATTTTATTTCCTCCGTAACAAACAAAAATCATCAACATGAATGCACATTATAACAATAAGTTTTCTTTCATTTTTCCAATAGAATAAAGTTGATTTTTATATACTCCTTGTGCATTTCATTCTTTAATAATCTTCTTTATATCATGCTTTTGCCTCATCTTTAAGTCCATATACAAAATTTAATTTACAAATCTCATTAAATTTTACTTTTCTTTCTGTTTCTCTTCCTTGAGAATATGCCATCTTCGCATCAATAAATATACGTTTCCTTTTGTAGTGATTAAAATTGGCAAAGTTAATTTTAATACTTCTGGAGAACATGTAAGTGATTCATTCATTTTGTTTTTCAAAAACTTCTTTCATTATCCTTCATTTTTCCCTTTACTGTCCATCTTGTCGTTATTTATATTTTTCCTTTTTCATTTTTTCATAAACTTTACATTCTTTCCAATTATTTAATTTCTTTAATTTTGCTTTCAATACTTGTTTATCATTAAAAGTACAAATTAGAACTACTACCGATTTAAGAATTTTCCAAAATTCTCAATGATTCCGT
>SEYY01000063.1:67500-75000 GCA_009176605.1 Armadillidium nasatum | reverse complement strand
TTTTTTTTTTTTTTTTTAAGATCGATTTTGTTAATGATTAAATTTTTTCCTGTTAAAAAGTTATTCATGGAGGTACATTGTTTCCCAGTGTATTTGCACTGATTTTGTTTTGTTTTTGTATATATTTGTTAAATATATTTATATTTTTTTCAGTTTTGTATATCCTTACACTAATTTTTTAGACATCCGAAATGACCATATCAGAATTTTTGCAATTTTTGAAATAGTTTAGGTTTTGACTAAACATCTTCATATTCAGAATTTTCAGTATATTAAAAACTCTATATAACCTTCGAAAAAAAATGTTTCACTGAAAATGAAGTATTTTTTCCTGCGTGTCTCAAAATTCCCAATAATTGATTGTGAAGGTAACTTTCGATGCGACTTGATTTGGTTATACTCACGAACGAGAGCTATTTTGGAGAATATCGTGTAACCATGGAGATGAGAAGTAGTAAAGTCTTGAATGTAGTGGTTGCTGTATCTATCGGGAACTATAGCAGCAGAAAGGATACGGTAATCTACACACGGCCTCCAGTCACCCTGGGTGGCTTTTGTAACTAAGAGGAGAACTCCAAGAAGAGTTGGAAGAGTGAGTGATGTCGAGCTTCATCTTGTGTTCGAATTCTAAATGAGCAACCTTGAGCTTCTCTTGTTCATGGCGGGGTTGACGAGGCAGTAATCTTAAAGTGATGAGTCATAGTTGCGCCGGAGAATGAGGGAAAGAAGGGGAAACTCCTGAAGAGGAAAACTCAGAAGTGGAAAAAAAAGTAGGGCTGACGAGGTGAGCAAAAGTGAGTGCACCCTGAACCTTGAAGGAGGGAGATTCCTCATTCAAACACCAATTGCTGTGGTCCATCATAATGTCGAAATGGCTAGGAAGTCTGCCCCTAATATAGGCTACGAAACTGCTGCGATTATGAATACATAACGAAAAGCTTTTCTGAAGTTTGGGTCCAGACCGTAATTTCAAACCCCGAATGTAGCAGCAAAAGTGCCATTGGATGTTTTTAAAGTCACACCGAGAATCAGAGTAGAAGGAGAAGAGGAGTCTCGGAAGGAGATATTTCCATGCCAGTGTCAATCAAAAGTGAAGAGTCTTTGACTGATCATAAACTCGGAGAATTCAGGGTGTAGAGTGTAATCAAGGAGTGTCAATGTCAATAGCCCCGTCTACTGATTGGCAGGAGGGTTTACCCGGATGAGCACATTGACACGCACTTACGCACATAGTCACCAAAGCCAATGGTAGCACGTTGAATTCTTTCTGTCGGAGGAAGAGCCTGTGTATGCATGAGTTGATGTTGTTAAGCGTGGACTGTGAGTCAAGTGTTGTTGGTTCAAAAGATAAATGAGATATGGTCTGTTCCGAATCACGTCAGCAAAAAGCAATCTACAGTGTCTCCTTTCTCGTTGGAAAGACTGGCTTTAGTTTGTGATTTTTTTTTTTTTTTTCATTTTCTTGCTTTATCGCATTTTGGGCATCAGCTATTGTGTAGTGGAATAGTACTCCATATTATAGCTGGAATTCATCTTTTAATAAGTTATTTATTCAGCCCTCTCTGCAATAGGTACATTTTATAGCAACAATCAGGTTTTCAACAGATATGGCATCGCTATCCGCCGGTCTGGTTTTTTTTTCTGCATATGATATCTATTCTTCCTGTTAGAATGAATATGAATTGTTTGTGTGCATATTAGAACTTAGCCTTTAACTCACACTCAAACAACATACAGCCATTTCCAAAAAATAGTGATCCTGAAGTGAAGATCTTCATCCAACTGCTGCAAGAACATCATATATATTATTATTATTATTATTAATTTTGGCCTCAAAGGACGAATTCGCCTTCTCAGAAGCCCATTTCAGTTTTGTATCAATACATATTAAATATTCGATGATCTGTTTGTATGAATTTTGTAACTGAAAAATGAATAAAGATTATAAACTACAAAATTTCTTAATTTTTATCCGTTTGAGTATTGCTATAATTATTATTATCATTATTAATTATTATTACCATTTTTTGTATTATTATTACTTTCTTATATTCTATACATCATATTTTTTTATTTATTAAAATAAATTGAAAAGCTGTTTATCTATTAAACTCTGGGGCTCAGTGGAAACCAATGTGTATCCCCTTTTCAGAGAACTGGATAACTAATATATTATTATTTATTTATTTATTTAGTAGTATAGGACCTCTTGTAATATTGTAGGTATATGTATTAATTATGTATGAATATTTTCCTTGTCACCATTCAGTAAAGACTATGTTCCATTATGAAGACTACTCGTGCACTAATATTTGTAATCTCTTTCTTTTTCGTGCGTTGTACAACGCTGTTGTAACAATGTGATATATACTTGTAAATAAAGGCCTAGGTAAGAGTAGCTGTTTGTTTCTCCTGCCCTATTATCGTATTATTATTTATGTTAATATTTCCGCCAATTATTTCATGCTGAATAATATGCCAACACGTTATGGAACAGGCGTTTATATTTCGATGAAGATGTAGAAAAATATGAGTGTCGGAAGTTAAATTCCTGAGACATTTAAGGCTGCAAAATTTGCTGCACGTGATAACTGATTCTACAGCTAATCTTGATAGCGATGATATGCAAAAGTTTTTGTAGAGTTGGTGTTAGTCCAAGATTATAAAAGTTTATCCCTTATCAGAAGAGATGCTAAGGATGATGGCAAGAAATCATCAAAACATTATATATCCACTATTTGGGTAGTAACAAGACTAGAATTAATAACTTTATATACAGAGCTAACCTTTTGAAATTAGGCAGGGAAGAGGGTTGTTATTGATTATATTTTAAGGGCAGAGACAGCGGCTACATTTTTAAAATCAGCTGGTGAAACAGCAAGTGACAGTTTCTTTATTAGTATAGGACCTACTGTAATATTGTAGATATATGTTTTAATTATGTATGAATATTCTCCTTGTTACCATTCAATAAAGACTATGTTTCCATTATTGTTCTACCAAGCAATTTAACATTTATTGAAAAGCCTACCTTCAGCTATAATTAACAATAATTAAATTTACAATTAGCAATTAGTAAACCTGTTATACAGAACCTTTTCGATGGTAATATTTCAAAAAGAGAGTAATACCATAATATTTAGTGAATCCAAAGTAACTTTAAGAAGTTTTGAAGAAAAAGAAAAGAGTCAGCAGACAAATATTAAGGCAGAAGATAATTTTGTAAAGATAAAAGATAGAAAAGATTAAGTGTTTTTCTTGAGGCTGTTGGATAGTGCGCGAAGAGGATATGTTCTTGGCCGGAACTAGAGTGAAGGCTGGGATTTACACCACCAAACAATTTTACATTTATTGTAAGAAGGAAAGAATAGTAGGCAATTTAAATATTAGACATAGGAACCCAGCTGAAGAGGTACAGTTGAGGCCTGTGATATATAAATGTGGCTGTGATACAGCTGGTGTTAATTGCAATGCCGTGAGGGCCAAATGGAAATAATTAAATTAGCTAGTTATATACCACAAATGATGAGAGCACAATAGCATGCAAGGAGAACCTGATTGGATGTTAATTCAATTAAAAACAAATTAAATAAAAATCACCCTCTGGACCAAAACGGTAGGCTACCAGAAAATAAAGTGGCATCGTAATAATGGTTCATAGTCTTATACCGACCACGTCGACCTGTCACATTACAACTTTACAGTAATGAAAGCGGGCTACTACAAGATACTCCTCCGAGATCTTGCAGAAGAATTTGTAATTGGAAACGAATTGTTCTACCAGATTGTGTACATCCGACAATGGAAGGACGTTGGCGAATACTGCCAGGTAAAGAAGAAGGTGGAGTCGGAGAAAGCGGTGGTTGTGAAATCGGAAGGCAGGAAAAAGAGGAGATGAAGATGTAGGAGGAGGAATATGAAAAGCTGGCACAGGTTGCGTATTAGGAATGAAAAGTTTAGTTGTTGGAGAGTCTGCAAAGTCAACAGAAAGGTCCGGATTGAACTAAAAAAAATCCAGGTATAAATCTATCGATGGAGACAACTTCTGTCCGCCTAAGACGTTGGATGACAAAAGTTTTCTCACGACAACTTAAACCTGGAAAAGTCCCTCGTATCGAGCTTGCAGAGGCGCTTGATTTGAGTAGAGGCAAAAGGAAACATGAGTATAAGTAGCAAGATCTTTCGGAATAACAGTGTGTGTTTTGTGTCAGTGTAGGACAGGGTTTCTAAGAGGTGAAACACTGTCGAAGACGAGAAAGACATGCTAAAGAGAAACTCGAGAAGAATCGAGTTTGGCAGCTGTGCACTGCAAATCTTACTTCATACCAGAACGAATACCAAGTAGAAGAAATTGAAGGATGAGCAGCAAGAGAAACTTTCAAATGACGATGAAAACGCTCCACCATGCCATTAGCCAAAGGGTGGTAAGCGGAGGTTAGAATAAGAGAGGTACTAAAAGAGATAAAATCACGCCACAAAAAGGATACAAACTGATGTCCTTGGTCAGTCGTGATTGTCTCTAGGACACACAAACGAGACACCTAGGTAGCCAAGAAAGCTTTGGCATCAGTCTCAGTCTTCATGTCTTTGAGATGAATGGCCTCAGGCCATTCATCTTATCTTGAGAAGATAAGAAAAACCATCAGGAGGAGGCAAAGGTCCGAGGAGGTCAATGTGAATGCGTTGGAACCTTTCACCTGGAGAAAGAAAGTTACCAAGAGATGCCTCGATATGTCTGTGGTTCTTGTTCCTTTGGCAGGAGAGACAAGAGCGTGCCCAAGTGTTAATGTCTACATGTATGTGCGGCCACACGAACCTGGAAGCTATGAGCTTCTGTATTGCTGTAATTCCTGGATATGACAATTCATGCAAAGAGTTGAAAACTTGTTTCCTGAAGGATGAGGAACAAGAGGACAAGGAAAACAAGTAGACGACATCACATACGAGTTAACGGGTGATACCTGCCAGTTGAAGTTGAAGAGAAGAATGTTCAGGAAGAGGAGCATCCTCTGTTTCCTGAGCAGCCGCCATGTCCTCAAAATTAATAGGGGACATATAAGAATGTGTGTTTATCTCTATCCTAGAGAGGGCATCGGCAGTGTTTTTGTCAACGCCATGAATATATCTGATGTCCGTAGTGACCTGTGAGAAATATTCAAGATAGCGTGCTTCGATTGGAGAATGACGTTCATTGCGTGACTGTATATCGAATTTTATAGCTTTGTCGTCAGTTAAAACATGAAAGAAACATTCCTCAAGAAAGTGACGAATGGCTCGATAAATAACAAGAAGTTCACGACTGAAAGACTGTACCGTGTCTCAGCCAGCTGAAGATTCTTGGAAAAGAAGGCAAAAGACACCCAAATCTTCTTCTGGTATTGCTGCAGGTCACCACCAAATAAAAAATTAGAGGCGTCAGCCTGAAGGCGGGTGAGGGCACACTCTTGGGGATAGAGAAGAAGAGACATCGACGAGTGTAGACTTTGCATCATGGAAGGCCTGACGTGCGGTGTCAGTCCATGGTACCATGATTGACTTGCTTCTTTTCTTCTTAAGAAGAGAAATAGAGGTGTAAGATGGGCTTTGCCGAAGGAATAAAGCGATGATAAAAAGTTATCATACCAAGGAACTTCCGTAGTTAACGCAGAGTTTACGGAATTGGGAAATCACGAATCGCCGAGATGTGATCTTGGAGAGGCAGAACTCTTTGCGCAATGATGGTGTATCCTAGAAAGATTAGGAACTCAAACCCAGCACACATTTGTTAGGATTGACCCCGATACCAAATTATTTTAATCTGGAGAAGACAGCACAAAGATATTGTTTATGAAGCTCAGGAGAGGGACTAGTGATGAATAGATAATCGAGATAAGTCCAGCAGAAGGGAAGGCCACGAGGCACAGAATCCATGAAACCTTTGAAATGTCTGCACAGCGTTGCAGAGACCATAAGGCATGCGAAGAAATTCGAAGAACATGAAATGAATTGTCACAGCTGTTTTTGGAATGTCTTCCGGTGAGGCGGAGATTTGGTGGTAAGTACGCACCAAATCAACTTTTGAAAAGACAGTGCAGTTATGAAGATGAGACATGAAGTCCTTAATGTATGGTATGTGATAGTTGTCGGGCACAGTCGCTGTATTCAGGGCGCGATAATCCCCACAAGAGCGTTAATCACCAGGTGTGGTCTGAAGGACGAGATGAAGAGGAGAACTCCAAGGTTTGGAAGGATGAATGATGCCAAGTTCAAACATGTGGTTGAGCTTTGTACAAGAAACCTTGAGCTTCTCAGGTGCAAGACTGTGAGAGAGCGAGTGTGCTTGAGAGACGTAGAACAATCGACTAAACGTCGGTTGCAGTGAGATTTCGTCTCTAGTATCTACCAGAAAACTGAGAGAAGTAGAAGGGTCGAAAATGCAAAGGAGACTGTGTTGTGTGTGCAGTTTCGGTGCTGTGTAAGCAGTGGAAGGGCTTGTATCAATAGCCGCCTCTATTGATTGGCCAGCAGGTTTCCTGTAAGGAACAAGGAGGGACACACTTTCATGCATCATTACAAAATGTGCTATGGTAATAAATAGCACATACCTGTAGTTCTTCCGGAGGAAGAGCGAGGACGAGATCTTGAGGGTGTCTGAAAGTGAGGACGATTAAAAGAATTAGCAGAGGCCAAAAATTGTTGCGCTGAAGCACGCCACACTTCCATCCTGGCATGGAAATCCTGCTGTGAGAACACAGTAGAAACAGATGTGGAAACAGAGGAAGGCGAAAATGGAATTGAAACAGGAGGTTGTGGTGAGGACGCCACCGGGGAAAATAGAACTACAGAGAAAGTAAGAGTGGAAGTGAATTGAACAAAGAGAGAGGGTACTCATGATGCGCTCTGCTGTAGCGGCAATCTCTTGCGAGTCTCTCTTCTGTAGTATTGACCATTATTACCGAACGCAAAGAAGAATAGGGGTCAGGAAATGCATCCCAGTTAGCCCGTACAACAATTGATGGCAACGAGGAAAGAATTTCTCTGTACTTCTGGGAAGAAGTATAGAAAGTACGTAGCACTGCTTCCAAATGATCCATGAACAGATCAGGGTATCCTGGATATACCTTAGAGGACGTAATAACGAAGCATCAGTGACAGGAACCATAGCGGGATTTGGCACAGGAGTATCGTCTGGCATCTTCCAAAGTTTTTATATATATATATATATATATATATATATATATATATATATATATATATATATATATATATATATATATATATATATATATATATATATATATATATATATATATATATATATATATATATATATATATATATATATATATATATATAATTATATAATATAATAATATAATATATATATATATATATAATATTATATATATATATATATTATATATAATATATATATATATATATATATATATATATATATATATATATAATATATATATATATATATATATATATATATATATATATATATATATATATATA
>SEYY01000063.1:32500-65000 GCA_009176605.1 Armadillidium nasatum | reverse complement strand
ATATAATATAAATATTAAAAAAAAAAATTTGTATTTCTCCTGAAAAGGTTACAAAATGTAATTCTGATCCTCATATCAGAGATTTTTCATAAAAGTTCTTCATAAATTTCATGATTACTAATAAAATTTCTATAACAGTATTGTTCATTTAAAAAATTCTACTTTTTATAGCGAATACTAATACTAATGCCAGTACTTGTGGTTTTACTGCTGCGACTGGGCAATCAATCATAGAAATTTTGTTACTTGTAAGAAAGAGACCAAATGCATAAAGAAATATATATCACATGATGTTCGTGAAACAAAACTTGATGATGATTTCGTGCCAATGTGGCATATTATCTTCCTTTTTCTCTTGTTTTATGTTCCTTTCTTCGATGTTTCACGCTAACATCTAGTTAATAGATTATTACAAAGAAAGCGATTGCTGCTCAGAAAATGCTTTGGAATGTAAAGAATTGATATCAGTTCTGTCGACAACTGAGATTTCACTATGGAGTCACAGCTTTTGTTTAGAGTGCAAACGTTATGTGCCCCACTGCACATAGAATTATGTAGGAAAATGAAAAAATCATAATCGATTTTGATATAGAATCTAAGATCGTAAATATAATCTATAATATTAAAAACCAAGATATACCAAGATTTTCAGAAATAATTACTGCTAAAGATGAAGAGGCAGACTAGGAAAGTTATGACCTACAGAACAGTTTTGAAACATGGAGAGCTGTTTGAAGCACTTGACATAATTCCTGTTTTGCTCATATTTTCCTAATACTAATAAAATATGGTCTCAAGAATCAGGACAACAAGGTATAACAATGAACAAAGTTTCAAAGTCGTTATATTTCGTGCATAAGTCAACAGCTACCGACGTTCTAGGAGAAAAACATTAGTTGTACTAATTTGTAAATATCGCTTAGGTGTTTCAATTAGAGTACATGATTGAAATAATATTTAATATATGCTAGAAATATTTTTGACCATTTGAGGATGCGACTGAATGTGCTCAACGGCAAAACTCTTTCATCAAGCTTAATCAACGCATATGCTTGAAGATTAATGTATCATTTTGCGCAGGTAAGTTGAAGTATAATAATGCTGTGGTATTAGCACTAAAATATCCAAACAAAAGTATCCACAGTTGTATGAAAATTTAAAATCAATTCTCAAGTGTAATAGATCCTTG
This sequence comes from Armadillidium nasatum, assembly GCA_009176605.1. Taxonomy (NCBI): domain Eukaryota; kingdom Metazoa; phylum Arthropoda; class Malacostraca; order Isopoda; family Armadillidiidae; genus Armadillidium; species Armadillidium nasatum. Next base: position 63,811 of record SEYY01000063.1, on the reverse strand, counting down.
GCTTTAAGTTGGAAAGGTGTTTTGAAAAGTAAAAGGTAACCCCTAAGGTCTTCCTTATAAGCGACAGTACAGTTCATCTTCAAAGAAGCTACAATAGGTTCTAATACCGATACTGCATTATCAGAGAATATACTGGCATGAATTTCTTGAAAACTTTACCAAAGAGGAAGAAATTGCTAAGCTTTGTGGCCTCTTCAACTCAAAACTCACCAGACACAGACAAAATGCGGGAGCAAATTCATTTTGAAATACAGAACTATAAAAATATTTTAGTCAACCTTGTATTTCTAGAGAAAAGGATATACTGACACAATGGAAAAACCATAAGAGATTTTTTCTAACACTGGGAATGCTGACACAGAAATATTTGGCTATTTCTGCACCTTCAGCATCGCAGGTAAAGTCTTTAGTTCAAACAGATTTCAGTTGACTGACAAATTTATAAAACTTAAACGTTTGTGAAATGCAACAGTAAGTAGAATTATGCTTTTAATTTTACACTTGGGGAAAAGATTCAAAAAAGAATTACATAATTAACAATAACTTAATTTCAAATATTTTCAATTCACCACTTACCTTAATTTAAATTATTGTATATTTTACTGTGCTCCTTACAATAATTTTGAAATTACGAATAGATCTCAAGTGTATAATTTTAAATGTTAATAAATATGGTTTATATAAAAAAAAATTTTAAATGATGTACATGACAATTTTGTAGCACTTGTACATGTGGTCTGTATTTAGAACAAAGCCTATATATATATATATATATATATATATATATATATATATATATATATATATATATATATATATATATATATATATATATATATATATATATATATATATATATATATATATATATATATATATATATATATATATATATATATATATATATATATATATATATATATATATATATATATATATATATATATATATATATATATATATATATATATATATATATATATATATATATAGGGATGGAGCGATACCAATTTTTTTTTTTTTTACTGAACTCATGAAAGTTGCAAACAAGATAGAAAACATTCAATGATCATAAAATTTAGGTGTTCTGCTATCTGTAATACACCTAGTTATTTTGTAGTCACATTGCTAAACAAAACTATTAATGCCACGAAGACTTTGCATCCGACTTGCCCTAGTGTACGATCTATTTTCTTCATTAATGTCTGTAACATTCGCGGTCTTCAATGCAATTTTCATTTTGTTGAGCATCACCTCTCTTCTTTCAGACCTAACCTTTTATTCTTGACAGAAGCTCAAGTGCTGATAGCTAATCATTTTCTGTTCCCTCTTACTGTATCTTCAATTTTCTGTCCAAAAAGGTTGTTATGCATATGTGCGGTACGATTTTGTTTATTCTCGTGTTTGTAATCTGGAGTCTTCTGAATTTTTCACATTGTGGCTAAAGCTCTCTTACCATTCTACGTCTAAATTCATTTGTTCTGTTTATTTAACTCCTAATTTACTGACTATCTAAACTCAAAACAGAGAACATTCTCTCTTCTCGTTTCTCAGAAATTATCATATTAGATGATTTCAATATTCACCGCCGCCGATGATTTTCTTCTAGTTTTCATGAAACAGCCGGTGAACGTGCCTTACAATTCTCCATCCAAAACAACCTTAAGTAGTGGGAGCAGCTCCCTACTAGTATCCCTGGTTAGTCTTGGGAGGTAAACCCAACCTTCTAGACCTTTTTTTAAACTTCTAATCCTTTTTCCTTATACTGTCAAACTCTACCCTCCTCTGGGTTCTTCCGATCGCTTTCGTATCTCTGCATTTTCTTCTATCTTTCCATGTCTTCCGCAAGAAAGACTCCCGTGTATTTCGAGGAAACGTTTGTGACATTTCGGTGCCCAAACTGGTCGAACTTTTGATTTATTGTGGAATAATTATCGCTTACGTGGGAGGGATCCCTATACTTGAACAGAACGTACTACCGAAGTGATTCACTGTTTAATGGAGACTACATTCTATAATCTTTCTCTTCTACTAAACCTTAAAAACATTGGTTTAACTCTTCCTCTCTTTCAGGCAGTTTGCAAAAAAAATGTCAACTCAAACTTTACCTCTTACTCTTTCCCTCCACTAATATTTTTTTCAGCACAATTGCCGTTTTACCATCTTCAAAAACTGAACTTCTCACTCAGACTTTTGCCACTAATTCAGTTTTATATGATTTCGGAGCTATACTTCCTCCTTCAACCCTCTCCCCCCCAACCTAATTTGTCTAAAATTGTAATTTCTTCTAAAGAAGTCCATATCTGCTCTCTTTCAGCTTTACACGAAGAAGGCGCCATTTATCGAAGATCCTAATTCATACAACTTAGGAGGTTTCGTATTGTTCTTGGCCACCACAATCACCAGACCTTAATATCAAAGAACCAATGTGAGCAATATTGGGGAGCAGAGTAAGGGATCACTATCCACCACAAGCATCCCTATTGGAATTTTGTTTAATTTTGCATGAGGAATAGTATAACAAATTATGCACAATCTAGAACTGACACTTGTCTATCTCCAGAAGAATTCATGCCTTTATGAATGTAAAAGTTGGTCCCACACCATATTTCCGCCCCTCCTTGAAAAAGGCTGTCTGTTAAATGATAAACTGTAAAAATTAGTTATGGGATAATTAAGAATTTTTTGGCGATGACGATGAAATTGAAAAAGTATATTTTTTATAAAAAAAATTTCAATTGTTTTAATAAATTTAAAAAATTTTACAATAAGGAAGAATTAATTTTTTTCCTCTATTTTTTATTAGAATGTGTAAATATATGTAATTTCAATATAGAGTATAAGAGTATCTTCAGAACAAAATTTTTAATATGCCAGAACATGGATAAACATGCAAAATTCTAGTACTATAAATTTAGAGCTCTTAAATTGTGATACAGAAACAATTTTTTCTCCAGTTTCTGGTGTAATTCCACATCGTCTTGGAGAGTATATATAGCCCATATTACTAAACAGCCCTTCATTATCAATAGAGAAAGTGGAGCAATTACTAAACAGCCCTTCATTATCAATAGAGAAAGTGGAGCAGAGATGTTTATAAGCCAATATATGTAAATTTATCAGCAAAATAATCTGCAGAAAATTGACAATGATGATTAAGAAGAAATATGCCAACTAAACATTAAAACACTAGTCAAAATATTAATAAATAAATCCATACATTTACTGGGTTTCCATCCCATTATATATATATATATATATATATATATATATATATATATATATATATATATATATATATATATATATATATATATATATATATATATATATATATATATATATATATATATATAATAAACTTTCTTCTCCTCCTTTCTCTGAAATCATCATCATCAGGTGATTTCAGACTTTTATCTAATTTTCATAATCCAGTTGGTGAATTCTTCTACCAATTTTCTATCCAGAACAACATTGAGCAGTATTTGATCTTTTCCTAACTTCTAATCCATCTAATTGCACTATTAAATTTTTTCCTCCTCTGGGTTCATCCGATCACCTTTCTCTGCATCTAGTTCTGTCCCCAAATCTTCCTCAAGAACGATCCTCGCCTTTGGTGAGGAGACGTTTTTTGGCACTTCGGTGCCAGTAATTGGTCTAACTTGCGGCTATACTTTTCTGATTTCCCATGGATTACGATTTCCGCGGGTGTAGTCCCTCAGAATATGCATAGAGCATAACCGAGGTGATTCTCTCTGGCATGAAGGTGTCCATTCCGTATTCTTTTCCTTCTACGAAACTTAACCTTGGTTTAACTCTGCTCGTTCTGGTGTTATCTACTATCTACTGGGATTACCGTCGTCCTCAAACTCCAGAAACTCATATTTCATCCAGGAATCAAGCAAAATTTATTCTCCATAACACTAAAAAAAAAAAATAATTTTTTTATTTCTCCGACGAAAAGAAGAATCTTTTTCGTTCTTCCTCACGCCCTTTCTGGCATTTTGCAAAAAATGTTAACTCTTATTTTGCTTCTTCCTCTTTCCCTCCTCTAGTATCTTCTGACGGTAGAACTGTCGTTTTGCCTTCCTCTAAAGCTGAACTCTTAGCTCAAACTTTTGTTTCTAATTCAACCTTAAACGATTCCGGAGCTGTTCCTACTCCTTCAACCCTCTCAAACGCATTTATGCATAAAATTATATTTCTTCTAAAGATGTCATTTCTCTTCTCTCCGAGCTTAACACTAAGAAGGCGCAAGGCCCCATGGTATTCCTCCTGGGTTGTTAAAACTTGAGCTTCCGAGCTTGCACCCTGCCCTGGTAAACTATTTCGTCCATGTCTTTTAACTTCAATTTCCCCTTCTTGCTGCAAACGTGCGCTCATTAAGCCTGTGCAGAAGGAGGACCAATCTCAACCCTCCAACTACCATCCCATTTCTTTAACTTTCTTTCTTTCTAAAGTTTTCGAATCTATCCTTAACAGGAAGACTTGGAAACATCTCAAAAATTCTTCTAATCTCATCTCTGATCGCCAGTATGGCTTTCTTTAAAAAAAAATCTACTGGTGATCTTTCCCTTCCCTTACTCTTGGTCCTCCGCTCTTCACATTTCGGTGAACCTTCTGCTGTCGCGCTGGACATATCTAAAGCTTTAGATAGAGTCTGGCAAGAAGCTTTGATTTCCAAACTTCCCTCTTTCAGAATCTATCCTTCTCTCCGATTTCCTTTTATGTCGTTCTATAGCAGCTGTTGTAGACGGCCACCGTTCATCCTTTAAAAATATTAATAGTGGTGTTCCTCAAGAATCTGTCAAATCCCCAAATACTTTTTCTACTTTTCTTTAATGACCTCTCTGCTACTTCATCTCCTATCCACCCCTATGTCGATGACTCCACCCTGCATTACTCTTTTTCATTTGAAAGGCGCTCTCTCAACAGCAGTTAATAGACGCAAGGAAGTTAGCCTTTGAGCATATGACCTCTAATCTTTCCCGTATTTCAAATTGGGGCAGAGAAAAGATGGTTGTTATCAATTCCTCCATCTCTCTACTCAACACAATCTTCCACACAACTATATCTTCTTCGAAAACACACAACTCAAACTTTCATCTTTCCTTAATCTTCTCTGTGTTTCTTTTTCTCGTGATCTTTCTTGGGAAGATAACATTACTATTCTTTCTAAACAAGCCTTAAGAGGTTAGGTGTTCTGAGGCTACAACGATGTAGAAGAGGATAAAACGATAAGATGATCGGAAGAACCAAGAGGAAGATAGAATTTGACAGTATAAGGAGATGGATAAGAAGTTTAAAAAAGGTTTAGAATGTTGGGTTTTTCTCCAAGACAATCGAGATATGAGTAAGGAGCAGCACCAATTGCTCAAGGCCGTTTTGGATGGAGAATTGAAAGGGATGTAGACTGGCTGTATAATGAGAACTACAAAAAAAACATTGGCGATAGCTAACACTGAAATTATCTAATATGGTAATTTCTGAAAGGAAAAAAGAAAATGTGTTCTATATTTGAGTTTTGATAGTCAAAGAATTTTGGATAGTCAGTAGAAATAGGATCGTAGAATGGCAAGAGAGCTTAAAACACAAGGTTGAAAATTCCGAAGACTACAAATTAGAGGCACAAGGGCAAAGAAAATGGTTTTCTATCAGAACACAGAAGCACCAGAGTTTCAGTCTAGAAGAAAAGAGTTGGTGTTCAACAAAGTAGAAATTGAGTTCAAGATTGCTGATTTCGCAATTAATTTAGAAAACTGACAGTGCAGTAGAGCAAGTAGGCTGCAAAGTCTTGGTGGCACCAACCCTATATCACCTATCAAGTATTTTGTTTAGCAATGTAACTTCAAAATAACGAGATATGAATACCAGAAAACCAAAAATTTATGGCCACTGAATATTCTCTATCTTCATGAGCTCAGTAAAAAAAAAAAAAAAAATTTAGTATAGGTACTTCGTATATGGTGGTTTAAAAATATTGGTATCAATATCAGTATCGGTTAAAATTTTGGTATTGCTGCATCACTAATATATATATATATATATATATATATATATATATATATATATATATATATATATATATATATATATATATATATATATATATATATATATATATATAAATAATCATGAATGCAGATCTCAATATTATATTTTCTCTAAGATAAACGATAATATCATTAATAGCTGATGCGATAAAGTATAAGAGTTAAATTTATAATAATAATAATAATTACTCCAAAGAAACTTGGGAAAAATTAAATTATAAATAAAAATAAGTGAGATTAACGGATTATGTTTAAAATGTCTACATTCCTTTTTGGTGTATATATTAATTATACTTAATGTCACTCAGTCAATATAAAATACATGATGAGTTTCTAAGCATTATGCTTGTGTATATTTAAAGTGATATATAAAATATGTGACAGATGCATAGAGAAAAAGATTTGTGTGGATAATAATAATAATCACTTGAAATACATTAGTAAACAGAACTGAACTACTAACAATTAACACACGTGCATAAATGCATGCAATAATAATAATAATAATTTCAAAGTATAAAACACAACTTTTGACTTCTCACCTCTTCATCAATGCAAAAATGATCAATTTTGCAGTCCTTCTTTTCAGCCATTTCAATTGCAGTGTTTCTGTGATTAGATGTACATGTTGATTCTCTCTCTTCAGACTGACCGTAAATACCAAAACTATTCTCACCCTCTTCGTCACCACTATCATTATTGTTGGTATTACTATTTTTATTATTGTTGCTGTCATTATCATTTACACATACCAGGTCCAGATATTCGTTTTCTTTTAAAGGAAAATTCCGACTAGGAAATGGAGAAATTCTCTGAAAAGCATGAACCATATTGAAAAAGTTTTTTTTACTAATTTTGGGTATCATATATATATATATATATATATATATATATATATATAATATATATAATATATAATTATATATATATATATATATATATATATATATATATATATATATATATATATGAAATGAATCAACCGGGGGCCTGGCCCCGACCCAGGCTAAAGAACCGGGATATGCCTTCCAGGGTTAAAATGACATATTATACTTAAGGAGACAGTCTAATTTAAAAAAAAAAAAAATAATAAAATTTAAAATTTCAGCCGATTCTCCTGAAATTTTCAGTGTGAATTTTCAAATGAATGGCGAGGCCAAACCACTTTTTGGAATGATCTGAAATTTGCTACATATATTCAGAATTCTATGGGCTATAACAGCTTCTAACAGACTTTTGTTCCCAGAGTTATAGAAAAAAATTTTGAAGCCAAAAACTGACCAACTAAATATATATAAAAAATTTTTTTTGGTAAAAAAAAAAAAAAAAAAAACACCTTTTCGGACCATAAAAAAAAGATCCTTTTTTGGTGGTGGGTGTATAGAGGAGGGATGGGGCTACAAATTCCCCTCTATACTTTATTCGATGCGATTCGTTGGTGTCGAGATATAGCCTTCAAAGAGGTCCATTTTTGACCACATTTCAAAAAATTTCCAAAGTTTGAGAGGCTATATCTCGCTTCAAACAAATAGCATTTAATAATGAACTAAATAAATGTTGTAGCCCTGTCCCTCATCTAAACAATATCAAAATAAAAAAATTAGTAGGTAGAGTTTTTTTTTAAATAATTTTTTTCCTCCATAAGGGTACGATTTATGCAAAAAAAAAAAATTTCAAGTGCTTATACTTTTTTTCCTAGACGTGATAAAAATAATCTGTTCCCACCAATGCAAGAAATTGGGGCTAAGATTATTCAGTTAAATTTTCAGTTCATGTGGACAAGTGGCTTGAACCCGCTATTCATTTTTTTCAAGTTTGAGTCCAAATAACTTTCAAACAGTTATAGACTAAGAAAAATACTCGAAATCAACTCAGAACTTCGGGAAAAAAATGCATATACACTGAAAATTTCAGTTCAATCAGTCAAATAATAATAATAAAAAATTTTCAAACAAAATATAAGAAAATAAAAAAAAATTTTATTGCTTTTTTAATATTTTCTTTTTCTTTGACTGCTCCTTTTCTGCTAATGAATGTTCATCTTTGTGTTTTGATTTTAGATACCCCATAAAAATTTGGTTGAAATTTTTTTACTTGTGGCACACAGAGGTCCTTTTCTTTTTTGACTGCAGATGTTACATTTAGCTATTTCAAGCCTATCCTGAAACATTGTAAAGTACTCCAATACTACAGAAGCTGATCTTTTAGTCATATTGACTGAAAGTATAAACAATATAATAATTTTGAAATAATGTAGCTAAATGATACAAGTTTGATACATAGCAATAAAATAATAATGATATATATAAATACAGGTTATATTGATGATTTTATATTTTACATTTTTTCAAACTTTACCCTAGGGTCTTACCTAAGTAAACCTGTTGAATCATTATTATGAATCAGATTTTTTTTTTTGTACTTTTTTAAACTTTCATTATACAAAATCTGTAATTTTCTGAAATATTTTTTGGAGAAAATGCATATAATCATTAATTTAAGTGAATGTTGGCTATTCTACTCCTTCCTTACAATTAAATAAACCTCAATTAAATTTATATCTAATTTTCTTAACCTAAAATTTCAGTGCTTTTGACCTCTTTACAAATTTTAGGAAACCCAGGCTCCGGCCAAATTTGGCCCGTCGAATTGTTGCGTCACTCTCTTTATACCATTATTACAACTGACACTGCTCTTCTGAACTCTCCTCCACTGAAATGAGCTTGTGGGACATGCCTTCTACACAACCTCATCCATTCTCTGTCCAACTCTAACCCCAGATTTAACTGCTATGCTCAATCTTATAGGTATTGTACTGAAGTCTGGAACACACTCCCTTCATCTAATTTCAAACTTCCTTTGATTTAAAACACTTTTAAATTGTGTATCTGAACTTGTTGGCCTTTAATTTGATTTGGATCTTATAGCTCTGGTGGAATTTGGAAGGCCTCTGGTCTTTGCTACCGGAGACCAAGAGCCGACCCCCCCCCCCCAAAAAAAAAAAAAAAAAAAAAAAAAAATTAATATTACAATTGCAAAATTTTGAGTGTACAGTAATAAACTTTTTTAATAATAACATGAGCGAATTGAAATTTAGACTATAAACCATATTAACACAAACTTACTTCTTTTTCACTTTGTTCTTCACTCAATGATGACAAACGAGGTTTTTCTAATGGATGAGCTAAATTAGTAATGTTAGTACTATGAGACCTACGAGTTCTTAAAGCTGGCAAAGGAGCTTCACTACTTTCCAATACGCAACTGGAGGGAGGAGCAGAAAGAGTCTTTGGTTGGCACTTAAGGGACGATAAATTACAATTGGAAGAGTTATTTAATTCTTCAGATTCCAAAGATAAATGATGATCCGTCTTAAGAAGAGATGATTTTAATGAAGATAGTGAAAGAGTAAGAACGGTTGAAGGGTTTTCTGCTATTAGCTCATACTGTGGTGTTAAGGGTGTATCAGGAGATCCAACAGGTGAGCATTCTAACAACGATTCTGATGGACGTGGAGAAAGAGGATTATCTGAAGAAAAAAAAAATATATATATATATATATATATATATATATATATATATATATATATATATATATATATATATATATATATATATATATATATATATATATATATATATATATATATATATATATATATATATATATATATATATAATATATAATAATATATATACATATATATATGATCTTTTATATCTTTATATTCTTTTTATTGAAGGGTTACAGAAAAAAAAATTTCTTAAATTTTTAAATTTATCCATTATTGAATTTTTTTTCATTAAATTTAGAAAATTAGTCTTGCATATTTCTATCACATTAGAATGAAGACAAAATGTTAATATTGGATTTTTTTTTTGACTGAAAATATTATTCAATAAAGTTAACCTTTCAAATTTTTAGGGACTTATTGCCTAAATCTTGAAATAAATTACAGAATTGTACTTTAAAACAATAAATGGGAGTCGGAAGCTGGGCAATAGTTTGTAGTAGAATTCTACCCTCTTTCAAAAGCTAGTTTCTAGAGTCTCTTCAAGTTTGTCATTGCAGTGCAGACAAAGTTTTTGCTTAAATTTTTAAGAAATAAGTGTTCAACAAATTAGCACTACAAAAAAAAATTTATTTTCTTTACCCCCGTGAGTAAATTACATTCTGTTGATGGAAGCTAAGTTTTATTGTTTTTGTGGTTAATGATGGATGCAGAGCAAAGGATCAAAATATTTCAAACCAAGTAGTTAAAAAAGGATGCAGAGATGGTAAATTTTTTGTCGACTTTCCAACTTAGGTGGAGCGGGAGTAAGAAGAGTATTTGGGGACTAGGAGGAGGAAACAGAGAGACAATATAATGAAATGTCCTACATTTGAAGGTGAAATAAAAGTGTACAGAACATGCAGAAAGCAAATGGAAGCATGGTTTTGGTTTGTGATGTGGATGTAAAATTTTCAGCTATGGTTCTAGATATTAGATGGTCTGAAAAATCATTTGGTGATAAAACACTTTGAGCCTGAAGAATTAAAAGTAAAAAAGCTGTTGTAAAGATATAGTTAATTAATGAACAACTTTGATAGAATATTTACTTCATGGAAGCAAAGAAAATCCAATGAAAATTTTACTTTTAGGCGAGATGAAAAATTAATGGACAAATATATTAATTAGGTATAAAAATGTTAAAAAGTAAGATGAAAAAAAAGCCGCGTGCTTACTGAATCACATAAATAAACGAACATAATGAAGGCATTCGCATCACGTGGGACAACAGAAATTAGAACATGATGAAAATATTTCATGTATTAAGAGATTGGTAAAGAAACAGAGAGCCATTGAAGAATCGTAGGAATGGTTTTTAAATTCAAGTGAAAATATTAAGAAAAGTAGTTGTGAAGAGGGAGAGGTGATGAAATGAAAGATCAGAGAAGGATGCAACATGAAAAGGAGACAAGAAAAATGAACAAGAAATGAACGTATATAAAAAGATTATTAGCTGAAATATATTTAAATCAACCAAACATTGGGTAAGTAGTAGTAGTAAAAAAAAGTGTGTGATTTCAAATTTAAAAAAAGAAATTATAATAAACATGGGAAAGAGCATACATACTCTTTAATATTTGCTTTGAATTACCGTAAGTGGAGATTTGACTGGCAGCTATAAAACTAAAGAAAGGAAAGTTTCTGATTAAGATTAGGAGTCAACTATTAATTCTATATTTTGGTAAATTTAATAATTAATAACTATATAAAATAAACAAAGTGTTTTTAAGAAAAGACTTAAGAACTTTAGGGAAAAGTAACTTAGTAAACTAGAAATATTAATAAAGTAGATATGGTAATACATACTTATAGGGGAAAAGTAATCCTAAACTGGAATGAATTGAAGTAAAATAGAAAGAAAACAAAAGAGGACATCTTTGAACAACAGCCTGATGAAGAATAAAGAAATTAAAATTTGGATTGAAAAATAAAAGAATTGACGTGAGGTAAAGAAAAATTTAATTTACAGTTCAGACAAGCAAAAGCAGAAAAATTATGGGAATGTGGTAAAATGGGGAGAGACGGGATGTGTCTTATGAAGCTTTTGTGAGCCTTAAAATCAAATATTTCAAAATAAAAAAACACCTACATAATATTTTTCACTTTCTGTAGCAGTAAGCGCACTGCAGACAGAGAATATAAAGATAAGCAATAAATATATATATATATATATATATATATATATATATATATATATATATATATATATATATATATATATATATATATATATATATATATATATATATATATATATATATATATATATATATATTTCCCACAATTGAGGGGTGGTATCTACCATAAGCCACAATCATTCCTAATACTTGAATCTACCCTCCGTCAATCGCATACCCTCCTTGACCACAATCATCCAACCTTCTTTCGATCTCCCTACTACCTCTTATACCCATTAGCTCCGAAACGAACACTTTTTATGCCAATCTCTCCCTATCCATCCTACAAACACGTCCAAACCAACTCAGTTGCTCTGTTCAGCTCTCCTAACCAAACTCCTCCAACTACACATCTCCCTAATTCTAAGATTCCTGACTCTCTCCCTTCTACTTATACCATACACAGCTCTCAGACTCTTATTTCGAAAACCTCAACCTTTTTCCTTTTCCTCGCATTCAACCTCCAAACCTCGCTACCATACATAACTACCGGTACACAGCAACCCTCGAACATTTTCAACTTCACCTCTGAATAACCTTCCTCTATTCCAAATATCCCTCAGACCCCCAACACTTTCTTCCCTCAACTTATTCTATGCCCTTCTTCATCGTACACACTACCATCTCCTCCCAAAAAATTAACCCCCAGGAATTTAAATGAGTTAACCAACTCCAATCTCTTCCTCCCTACTTTACTGCAATTCACCATCCCCACCTATACCCCTTTCCCCCCCATTTTTCATTCATAATATTTTACTCTTGCCCGTATTCATTTTTAAACCCAACTCGACACAACCTTTTATAAATTCCTCCACCAAAACCTTCAATATATATATATATATATATATATATATATATATATATATATATATATATATATATATATATATATATATATATATATATATATATATATATATATATATATATATATATATATATATATATATATATATATATACCAGGAGTATTAGTGCCTGACGAATCTGCTCTTCTTGTTCTAGACGATCGTGAAGCTTTAGACAATGAATTATAATAATTAAGGTATTTTTTGTGTTCATCTATTTCGCTCTTCCGATGTCGAACGACAATGGCTTCATCACTAATATCCTCCTGAAATTAAAATTTTTACAAAATGTATTTTTCGTGAAGTCAGCCACTATAGTAAAAATACAATAGAATCAGGTTGAGTTGGACAAATTGGTAAAGATCAATTGCCCAATAAACTCATAAATCTCCTTCATATACAGTTATCTCAAAGAAATTTCATAGAATATATATATATATATATATATATATATATATATATATATATATATATATATATATATATATATATATATATATATATATATATATATATATATATATATATATATATGAGTGTGTTTTAATAACAAATTTACGTAACCTTAAATTGGGCCTAGCCTGAATAATAATAAATTATTATTACTTCTCCTAAGCTTTACTCAGAAGTTAGTACATATAGTTTTACAATTTTACAGTAGTGGCCGCAAATGAAATCTTTACATTTATAGTGAAATAAAAAAATTTACATTGTAAAGATTTCCTTTGTTTTCTAGCATATGTTAATGGGCGGAGCTTCTTGTCAAGCAATGTGGGATTACAATGCAATAAGTATCGTATCTGTTGTGAAACGGTAACGTCTCAGTGAGTCTTGGGCTCGTGTACAGTGTGGTTTGTGTGTGCTGCTCTCGAAAGTTATTTTTTGGCCATATATTATACTACGTTTGGATATGCGTGAATTTTTCAAAACTAAATATAATGGGACACAAGAAGCTTTCTATTGAAGAAAAAACTAGGTGCTTGACTTTGCTCGAGGAAGGTAGGTCTGTTATTGATGTGGCCACCGATATGAAGGTCTCAAGGCAATCAATTTACAACCTAAAAAGGCCTTTCGTCTCGCAATGTACCACCATGAAAACCTGTGTCAGGTGGAAAAAGAAAAGACTTCTATGAGGACTGACCAATTTTTAAAGCGAGAAGTAATGTCTGATCCTTGTATAACAGCCGCTCAACTGAAAAGGAAGTATCCTGAACTACTTAATATTTCCAATAGAACTATTCAGCAGTTTTCAAAAGCTGAATTTATCTTGTCGGCGAGCCGCTAAATAACCACTTCTCAAGGACTAAATGAGAAAGAAAAGATTAGTTTCCCCGGAAATATGAACATTGGACATTGTATGATTAGAAAAAGGTAATGTTCAGTGACGAAAGCACATTTCGGCTAGTTAGGGGAGCCTCAAAATTGGTTCGCAGGCCTAAGATTCAAAGTACACTATGAAAACGGTTAAACATCCTGATAGTGTAATGTTATGGGGTTGCTTTAGTGGCAATATGGGTAAGGGAGGCCTGAATTTTCTTCCAAAAAATAAAACAATGAAGGCAACTAATCATATTAAAGTTTTAAGGGATCATTTGCTTACCCAATTTGATATCCATGAATGAAGATATTTTACGCATTACAGTGCCCCTTGGCATGCATCAAAGGCTGTAAAAATATTTCTCAATCAGAATAAAATTGATGTTTTAGAGTGGTCTAGCAACTCCCCGGACCTAAATCCAATTGAAAATGCTTGGAATTTGATGAAGAACAAAGTATAAGAGAGATGATCGTCCAACATTGGGAGATGCAGGAGCTAAAAACATATGGATCAACATAGATGCTTCTTACTTCGCCTCACTTGCCCAGGCGATTGGAAAATGTCAGGAAAAGCAAAGGACATATGACAAAGTATTAAAATATTTTCAATAAAATCATTTTGGAAAACGTTTTTGCTTTTTCATCAAATTACGCAAAAATAGACTTTGTAAAGTTTTCATTTGCGGCTACTGTAGGTATTTTACTACTAAATAAAATTACTTTGTAGCTATCCAGTTCTCTGAAAAGCTGAAAGGGGAAAACCATATATAGAGTTTTCTTTTTAGTCAATGTTTCATACATATATAATATTTTGATTCATTCAATAAAAATAAAATGATGATATTAATATAAACAATAGCAATTATAATGACAAATACTAGAAGCCATAATAAGTAATAAATAACAATAAAAAAGTAATAATAATAATAAGGATAATAACAGGAAATATGCAAATGCTAATATACAAATTAATTGCTTTATTACTACTATCATCCAACTGTAATTAATGTTATAATTTACAATGACAAATAATAATAATAATAATAATAATCACATATCCATAGCAACTGTGCTGACACTAATAATGCTAGATACCTTTAGTTTATTGGACAAATATTATAGACTAACCTTAATAGGATAAGAATTTAAATAGATTTTCATTCTATAAATGTATATTGTTAAATATAGTACTAATGATACTCTATTTATTGCAATACAAAAAACTATACTAACAGGTATTAAAATAATTAAGAAGTTAACAATGCCTCCCCTTGACAATAATAAGAATAGTAATTGCAACTTATTTCAAAATTATTAGCTTGTTTAATTAATAGTTGTAATGATAGTATAAAAAATAATTGATAATAATAATTTTAAGTTAATAGAAAGTTAAAAAATAATAAAAATAGTAATTTAGTAATAACCTTTATATATATATATATATATATATATATATATATATATATATATATATATATATATATATATATATATATATATATATATATATATATATATATATATATATATATATATATATATATATATATAATATATATATATATATATAAACGCTTGGGTTCAAGTACAAGTACTTGGTTTCAAAAATACTTGTACTTGGAAAAAATCAAGTTAGATTTTAAAAGTGAAAATCCTCAAAAAATATTTATCCTGAAAGGAAGACAAAATGAATATCTTATCCGCATTTCTAAGATTTTTCATAGATGTTCTTGAATGGGGATAAATCTCACTATATTATTAAATTTTGTTGTACAAATTTCAGAAGAAAAGTTAAACAATTTAGTTGCTCCAATTTTTTTTTTTTTTTTAACACTGGCTGTGCCCCTTTCAAAGAGGGGCAAAACTTTTTAAAATAAAAATAAACCCACCCAAGCAGAAACGTAACGCAAATCTCTCAGGTGAGTGCTGTTGGAGTCCTTACAGAGAGGAAGATTAAATGTAGGAGAAAAAAATGATGACAGAAGTGAATGGAAAAGAAGAGGAATAATAAAGAATAAGCCTCGAATTTCTAATATTTCCACAAAATTCATGTGAAAGTAAGGCCTCTCTGTTGTTACAAGGGTGACGCGATGGTCGTGGAAAGTGAGAGGTTAATATATATATATATATATATATATATATATATATATATATATATATATATATATATATATATATATATATATATATATATATATATATATATATATATATATATATATATATATATATATATATATATATATATATATATATATTATATATCTAGCAGAAATACAAATAATGATACAAATTAATGTAATTAATCTATTATCTCAAAAAATTAAACTTACTATCTCTTCTGCATCTGCATCATTTCTTTGTGATAGTGGTAAAGGAAGAATCTCTTCAATACGCCATTTAGGAGTTGGAATTTCCTTATACTGGATCAACTCTACACGTGATGCAGCAGCCATGCTATATGGAATAACAATATTGTTGATATCATATGAGCTTGATGTTGAATTCTGAAGTGAAAAAAAAAGGTATATTAAAATTTAAAAAGTTATATTAGCAATGCAAATAAAAATAACGATTATCAAAATTTTATACACACAAAATATTGCCATCTGTCTACAATCTAAACCACATGCACAAGACCTCAAAACCTTGCTAGCTAGATAGCAATAATTTTCTCTATCATAAACGTATGTGCCCAATATTTTAAATTTTATATATATATATATATATATATATATATATATATATATATATATATATATATATATATATATATATATATATATATATATATATATATATATATATATATATATATATATATATATATATATATATATCACACAAAATATTGCCATCTGTCTACAATCTAAACCACATGCACAAGACCTCAAAACCTTGCTAGCTAGATAGCAATAATTTTCTCTATCATAAACGTATGTGCCCAATATTTTAAATTTTATATATATATATATATATATATATATATATATATATATATATATATATATATATATATATATATATATATATATATATATATATATATATATATATATATATATATAATTTTTTTTCCAAAATCAACAAAATAATTATTATTATTACTTATCTATTTATTAGAATAAATATTTATATATTATTTATTCTCACATAGTTTATAAAGGCGTACAAAAGAAATGTCAAATATAAACTAATTAACACTTTACACAAAAATTTTAATCTAGGAAAATTTTTATTAATATCTTTGCATTAGTGTGTGAACTTATATTCTTACCAACTGAATTTCCATACTATGTAAATTCATTTAAATCTTTATACTTTTGTTAATTTCATTGATTTTTTCATTGCTGTTGAGACCTTGGATTTTGCCTAGATTATAATTTTGGTGTAAAGTGTTAGTAGTTTATATTTCCCATAATCTTTTGTATGACTATAATTTTGTTCTTTGATTTTTTTTTTAGCATTTCTTGATAATCTTTTAAGTAAAATAAACCGAAACGTCGACTGTTATATTGATATAAATTAATATGATTAATAAATATTATCGAACTCTTAATGTTACATTCATTTTTTGAAATATATATATATATATATATATATATATATATATATATATATATATATATATATATATATATATATATATATGAGGGTGGGTTGAAAAGTAATGCCTGTTCTGTTGTAAAATCTCACATACTGAAGATACAGAAACAACTGAAAGGTCACATTTTTATTCAATAAACATGAAATATTTTTCTACATAATCTCCTCGAACATCAATACATTTCTCCAAACGTTGAACTCACTTCTCGAAACCGGTTGAAAAGAAGTCTTGATCTGTTTTCCAGAACCAGTCTGCCACTGCTTTCATCACCTCATCCTTTGAACCAAATCTCACTCCACTGAAACTCTCCTTCCACTGGGGGCCAGATTAAGACTGTAAGGTTGGTGATCAATGACCTCGAAGTTCAAGCGTTAAAGCTTCTGAAGAGTCTGGGCCTTGAAATGTGGTTGAGTAATGTCATGATGCAGGAAGAAAATGGTTCAGTTTGGTCTTATTCGACAGATGTGGCTCTTAATTTCTGAAGTTTCACAATAATGATCGGAGTTTACAGTCGTGCCCTTCGGCAGATGTTCCGAATAGACGAGGTCCTCCACATTCCAGAATGCCGTCAGCATGAGTTTACCAGCCGAGGGTTGTGTCTTAAACTTTCGTACACCAGGTAAGCTAGTGTCTGAATTCCATAGATGATTGTTTTCCTTCTGGATCACAGTGGTGGACCCCCGTTTTATCTCCCGTTACAATGTTTTGAAGAAACTGATCGCCCTCTCGACGATAAAGGTTTAGAACTTAATTAGCAATATCAACCCTTTATTTCCTCATGCCTTCTACCAGCTGCCTCATCCAACGCGCACAAACTTTGCAATACTTTAAATCTGCAATTATTATCGAAATTGCAAGCGTGGAAGCAATTTCAGACTGTTTAAATCGTCGATTTCTCCGTTTAGTGTCATCAACGCTAGCATGATGTTGGTCAGTGGTCAGTGGTCACTGTAATGGGGGAGGCAACTTCTCAGAGCATCATGTATTGACATTTCACTCTTATTGAAAAAAGCTGCTTTACAGAACCATCGTCAAACTTTGCTAAAATCCATAGTGTTCATTCCATACACCGCCAGCAAACAACGATGAATTTTAAATGCATTCTGTTCACTACTGGTTTCCATTTGTCTATCACTGCACAACAATGAAACCAAATAACTATCTGTTTGAGTGTCAAATCTACTATACAAGCTTTTATCTTACAAATGCAGGTTTGAACAGGTATACACCGGTTTCCGTTATTTAGAAACGCATCAACAGGCATTATTTTTCAGTTCACACTCGAGTGTGTGTGTGTGTTTGTGTGTGTGGTATTTTATATATATATATATATATATATATATATATATATATATATATATATATATATATATATATATATATATATATATATATATATATATATATATATATATATATATATATATATATATATATATATATATATATATATATATATATATATATATATATATATATATATATATATATATATATATATATATATATATATATATATATATATTATATATATATATATATATATATATATATATATATATAGTTTACCTGCTTTTGCCTAGAACTTGTCAATGGCTTTTTACTATTTTTCAAATCACTTTGTCCACCTTTGGCCCCCTTTTCAGGAAATGCTGGACTTGGACAAGGAGAAGAATTGGCACTGCCACTAACAGACACCTGAACAGATCCAGATTCATCATCAAAATCAACTAACTCTTCATCATTCACGTTTTTCGTTGTACCTCCTGCTAATTATATATATATATATATATATATATATATATATATATATATATATATATATATATATATATATATATATATATATATATATATATATATATATATATTAAAATTTCAATGCTTTTGACCTCTCTACATATTTTAATTAAGCAACCCCGACCCCGGCCTTGCCCATTTCCCAGACAAATTCTAACCCTGGTCGGTCCCTATCTGAGAATGTCCCAATTAAGTGTTTAAATTATGTATTCATTTGGTTTCCATTCTTTAAGATATGGTAAAAAAAAAAAATGGCTGTCCCAATTAACTGGAATTGACTCTATATATGGTCATGTCTTATTTCTAAACATTTCATTAGCCCCCACATTTAACTCAAGAAATTAACCTTTAATTTAAAATAGTATTTAACGCAAAAGGAAGACCATTGTAAAGAAAGAATCAAGAGGTTTTATATGTTTTAAGATCTATCATGGTCAAAGAATAAAAAACTGGAAAAAATGGGAGGAATGTGATGATGTATATTTTGACGTTGTGAGCATGCTTGTGAAATTAGCAGTAAAAATGCTACTACTAGCCCTTCACAAAACAAAACAAAAATAAGTACTTTAAAAAAAATAAAAAAAAAAAAAAAAAAAAAAAAAAAAAAAAAAAAAAAAAAAAAAAAAAAAAAAAAAAAAAAAAAAAAAAAAATCACAGGGGTACAGGGTTCAAATTCTATCCTAATAAAAAATTCTTATAAAATTATAAAGGTAATAAATTATAACTTGCAAATGCATAAACTAATTTCTATCATTTAAGTTTTTTAAATAATTAATAAATAATAATAATATTAATAGTAAATTATTTTTATTATTATTACCATTCAACAAAAACAATTTACCAGGGATCTCTGAAATTTCTAAATTAGTCTTTGCATCTTTTAAAGTATTCTCCTGCTCAAATGTGTCTATGAACATAGACTTCTTTAGCTCTGAAAAATTATATATATATATATATATATATATATATATATATATATATATATATATATATATATATATATATATATATATATATATATATATATATATATATATATATATATATATATATATAGAGGTGGGCATTAGCGTAAGGAGCCGATTAAATGACTAGCCCTTTTACACTTGCGCAGTTTTTGAGAAAATAGAGCTCTTGCACTTGCGCTTCACCATTTTTTAAAGAGCGCAACTTGAGCTCAAGATTTTGCAACGTTTTCAAGAAAAGGCAAGAAAACGAGTGTAAAATATATATATATATATATATATATATATATATATATATATATATATATATATATATATATATATATATATATATATATATATATATATATATATATATATATATATATATATACTAATTTCTTTTTATATGATATTTTACTATTTTCATTATTACTCAAGGTTCTTTTCTCTTCCTTCTCTTTTTAAATATACATGCTTAATTAAACTTAAATATTTTTATGTCGTCATATGCTCACTTCAATATAAAAAAATATACATGAAGAAAATTTTTAATTTTTAAGTTTTTTAAAAGTATTTTTTCAAATAAAATATTTTTTTTCAAGATATGCATTTCCCCCCGAAGTTTTGAGTTGATTTCGAGCATTTTTTTAAGCCTATAATGGTTTGAAAGTTATTTGGACCCAAAGTTGAAAAAAAAAAGAAATGGATAGCGGGGTCAAACCACTAGTCCACATGAGCTGAAAATTCAACTAAATGCTCTTAGCCCCAATTTCTTGTATTATTGGTAACAGATTTTTTATATAATGTCTAGAAAAAAAGTTATAAGAACTTAAAAAAAATTTTTTTTTTTTTTAAAAATCATTTTTTTTTTTTTTTTTTAAATTTTTTTTAAAAAAAAATGCTACCTACTAATCTTTTTACATTTGGATATTATTTTGAGAAGGGACACGGCAACCACTTTTATTTAGTGCATTATTAAATGCTATTTTTTTGAAGCGAGATACAGCCTCTCAAACTTTGGGAATTTTTGAAAATTGGTCAAAAATGAACCTTTTTATGAGAGGCTATATCTCGAAACCAACAAATCGCATCGAATAAAGTATAGAGAGGAATTTGTAGCCCCATCCCTCCTTTATAGTTATTGTTTTTATTTTTATTTTTTTTGTCCGAAAGGGTATTTAAAAAAAAATAAAAAATTTGATAGTTGGTCAGTTTTGGGCTTATATTTTTTTTATTATAAATAACTCTGGGTTTTGTAACCCATAGAATCCTGAATATACAGTCCAAATTTCAGGTCATTCCAAAAAGTCAATTGGCCCCATCATTTATTTGAAAAAGGGTCAAATTTCAAAAAAAAACTTAAGTTATACTCAGAAAAACGCTAGAAATGGACTTTTTTCACCGGGAAGAAAGCTATCAACACTGAGAATTTCAGGAGAATCGGCTGGAAATAAAAAAAAAATTTTTTTTTTTGAAACTAAGTATAATTTGCCATTTTAGTAGCCCCAGCAGGCAAACCCCAGTTTCCCCTGATTTTTAGCCGGCCCAGGGCCAGTAAAAATGGCAAGGGCCCTGGTCGGTTAATGGTCTCGGAATCATGAAAAATCTATTATGACACCAAAAACTCCTTTCTCCATCTTAAATGCAATAATCTTTCTGGTTCCTCTTCCTCTCATCCTTTCTGACATTTTGCAAAAAATGTCAACTCTAACTTTGCTTCTTCCTCTTTTCCTCCTCTAGTATCGTCTGATGACACAACTGCCGTTTTACCTTCTACTAAGGCTGAACTCTTCTCTCAAATTTTGCCTCTAACTTTACCTTAAACAATTCCACAGCTATTCCTCCTCCTTCAGTCCCTTCAACTCATTTATGCCTGATATTGTAATTTTAAATAAAAATGTAATTTCTGCTATCTCTGAACTAAACACTAAGAAAGCGTATGGTTCTGATGGTATTCTTCCTGCAATTTTCAAAGCTTGAGCTTCTGATCTTGCACCCAGATTTAGTAAACTATTTCATCTGTGTCTCTACTTAACCTTGCCATCTAGCTGGAAACGTGTATTTATTCAGCCTGTGCCAAAGACGGCGAACCCCTCTCAACCCTCTAACTATCATCTTATTTCTTTGAACTCTGTTCTTTCTAAAGTTTTCAAATCTATCCTTAACAGAAGATTTGGAAACACCTCAATTCTTCTAACCTTATCCCTGATGCCAGCAGTTTTGATTTCCAATTGGAATTGACCATTCTCTCTGATTTCCTTTCTGGTCATTCTACATCAGCTATTGCAGATGACCACCGTTCTTCCTTTAAATCTCTAAATATCACAAACTCATTCTACTTTTCATTAATGGCTTTCTCTCTATTACTTCACCACCTATTAACTCATTACTTCTTTCACTTTAAAAGACCCTCTTCCCAACAGCAGTTAATTGACGTAAAAAAAAAAGGGGGGGGGGCTTTGAAGCTACTGACCTCTGACCTTGTATTTCAAAATCGGGTAGAGAAATAATGGTCGTTTTCAATGCCTAAAACCTCAATTCATCCATCTTTCTACTCAACACAACACTCCAAACAACTATGACATCTTCGAAAACACTAGACTCAAACCTTCATCTGACCTCAGTATTCTCAGTGTTTCTTTTTCTCGTGTTCATTCATGAAAGGATTACTTCTTGTTCTAAACAAGCTTCTAAAGAGGTTGGGTGTTCTGAAGTGCCTTAGTGATTTTTCTACACCATCCCAGTCAATTGCTCTTTATATGGGTGTTGTTTGTCCCTGTATGTAGTACGCCTCACACATCTGGGGTGGTTCCACAAATACAGCTCTCCTCGAAAAGGTGGAGTCTATGGCTTTCGTCTTATAAACCCCTTTTGTTCGTACTTTCTCCAATTTCTCTTTCTCATTGAATTGGTGAGTCATTATCTATGCTATCGTTATTATAACGGACACTGCTCTTCTGAACTCTCACGTCGCATGCCTCCTCCACTGAGCAAGGGTCATGATACACGACTTTCTAGACTGTCTCATCCTTTCACTGTCCAACTCTCTAAACCCAGACTTAACCACTATTCTCAATCTTACATGTACTCTACTGGTAAAGATTGGAACAAACTCGATTTATCCATTTTCTCAACTTCACTCAACTTGTACGGCACTTTTAAAAGCTGTGTGCTGGAACATGTCAGCCATTAATGACCAGATTTCCTCTGACCTTTGCCCACCAGAGGAAGAGCAGGAAATGGTGGTAGGGAGGGATTAAGGAAGCTGTTAAGAAAAAATCATTAACAAAATATATAAAAATGCTAATTACTTACTTAGAGTAATTCGATCTCTTGAATCTTCTCTTAAGTGCTTTCTCCTTCCATTACGTTTATGTTCTTTATTTTTCTTCTTCCTTTTAACTGATGGCTGTTCCAGGATTTCAGAGCTTGAGGACAAGTTCTCTCTTTGGTATGTTGTTACAGGCTTACACACTAAGCATTTCTGCTGCCAAGTTGATGATTTTAGTAGACTACTGTAAACTTCTCCTTGCTGAAATTCTGATAATATATATATATATATATATATATATATATATATATATATATATATATATATATATATATATATATATATATATATATATATATATATATATATATATATATATATATATATATATATATATATATATATATATATAATATATATATATATATATATATATATATATATATATATATATATATAAATATATATATTATATATATATATATATATATATATATAATATATAATATAATAAATATAAATATAAAAAAAATAAATAAAAATATAAAATATAAAAATAAAAATATAATATATAATATATATATATATATATATATATATATATATATATATATATATATATATATATATATATATATATATATATATATATATATATATATATATATGAGGGCGGGCTGAAAAATGGCGCCTGTTGATGCGTTGCTAAGCAACAGAAATGGGTATAGACATTAAAGTTTGTAGAATAGATCTGACACGCAAACGATACAGTTATTTGGTTTCATTGTTGTGCAGTGATAGAAAAATGGAAGGTAATAGTGATAAGTTGTTGAAGTGATGTGCCGTGATTTAAGTTTTATATGACGAAGGAGTACAGAATTTCTTCAAAACATTGTAATAGGAGACGAAACGTGGGTCTACAACTACGATCAAGAAGGAAAATACACCTCCATGGAATTCAAACACTCAAGTTCACCTGGTGTACGAAAGATTAAGACTCAATCTAACCCCAGCCCCTGCTAAAAATCCCTATGATACTTATTAATGGTGAATTAAATCTAACAAAATATAAAAAAATTAAGATTTTTTTCTTTTTTTTTTTTAATATTTCCTTGTTATTTTAACTACTCCTATTCTGCTAGTGTATATGCCCCCATAAAGATTTGGTTGAAAATTTTTTACTTGGGGCACCCGAAGTTCTCTTCTAATTTCCTGAATGCAGATGTTACATTTAGCTATTTCGAGCCTATCCTGAAACATTGTAAAGTACTCCCATACTGCTAAAGCTGATCTTTTAGCCAGAGATAAAGTATAAACAAAATAATTTTGAAATAATGTAGGCTAAATTATACAAGTTTGATACACAGCAATAAAGTAGCAATGATATGTATAAATACAGGTTATATTGATAATTTTATATCTTACATTTTTTCAAACTTTAACTTAAGGTCTTACCTAAGTAAACCTGTTGAATCACTATCGTGAATCAGAATAAAAAAAATTTCTAAATTTTTTATAGTTTTTTTAAGACATTATACAAAATCTTTTATTTTATTTTATTTTATTTTTTATTTTTGAGAAAATTCATATAATCATTAATTTAAGTGAATGTTGGCTATTCAACTCCTTCCTTACAATTAAATAAATCTCAATTAAAATTATATCTAATTTTCTTAACCTAAAATTTCAGTGCTTTTGATCTCTATAAATTTTAGGCAACCCCAGCCCAGCCCAGCCACGGCAAATATCCAGTCTGGTTCAGTCCCTTAACTCGGCAAGGTTGGCAAAAAAAAAAAAAAAAAAAAAAAAAAAAAAAATGCAATTGTACATAATATTTTTGTTTGTATTTGACTTGTATCATAATTTAAAGTACGATAAACTAAGATCTATTCCATTTTACAACAACACTGCGATCCGCAAGAAAATTAGGGCACGAATGGACTCAAGTTTCAAATGCTGAAAGCACTAACAGTGTATAGTGCAAGTTTTGCAACAGTGAAATGATTAGGAAGATTAATACATGCACAGGAAGAGTTGGCAGAAAAGTGGATTTCTATTTTATAATCATGGTTATTTAGCTGGTTTTACTGCATTAAGAGTAAGACTTCTGAAAATCATGTTGAAAAATCAAATCCTGAACTTAAACAAGGAAAAAATACAAAGAGGTGATCTGTTATGGAGAATCGGACATCAAAACAGAGCAATTCAACAACAGGGTTTTGTAAATTTTTGCTGTAACTTACTGAGCTTTCTACAGATTACTGCCTCTCAATTGGAAGGGTGTTTTCTTCATTTTGTCTAGTTTGGACAAAGTTAAAGAACCAATTATGAATTAAAAAAAGTATAAAACACGTGAAAATTAATAGACAAACAAATAATAAGTGATGCTATATATATATATATATATATATATATATATATATATATATATATATATATATATATATATATATATATATATATATATATATATATATATATATATATATATATATATATATATATATATAAGCAAATGAACTTAAGAAACATTCTTCTAAATAGAGAGAAAAATCCTATTGTTTTATTTAAAAAGCTCATTTATTTTTAATTATGTTGAAAAGGTCCCAAGTGGGTAAAATAGCAGTTTTGTTCAAGTGGATTTTTTAAAAAAAAAAAACTCATGTGTGGTTTGAAAGACCAAGGTGGAATATGAAAGAGTATGATAGCATGAATAAACTTTTTCAGTGTATAAAAGCACTAGCAAAGTGCAAGGCAACAATGAAACCAAGAAGATTAACATTTGCATACGATGAGTTGGTATTTTCTAATTTTATTCTAATTATTCAGCAGGTTTTACTGCATTCAGGATAAAAGATACAGATCTGCTTGCAAAAATTATGTTTAATAATCAAATCCTGAACATTTACAAGGAGAAACTAGGTCTACCATGGATAATCAGACATAGGAACACAGTAATTTGCCACTTGAGTTTTGTTAATTTTTTTTCTTTGCAATTTTACGGAGCTGTCCACCGAGTTCTACCTCAAATGAAGGGTATTTTCAACTTATAGTTTTGTTTGGACTGAAGTTAAGGAATCAAACTGTAATCTAAACTACTTCAAAACATGTGAAAATTAATAGAAAATTAAACTTAAGCACAGTACCTTGTAGCATAAAAAAAAAAAAAAAAAAAAAAAAAAAAAAATAAAAAAAATTATATATATATATATATATATATATATATATATATATATATATATATATATATATATATATATATATATATATATATATATATATATATATATATATATATATATATATATATATATATATATATATATAAGCAAATGAGTTTACAAATATTTTTATAAAGAGAAAATATTATTTTATTCATATTTCAATTCTATTTAATTATGAAAAAACCCTAAGTGGGGAACATAGCAGCTTTTTCCAAGTGGGCTTTTTTGGAAAAAACCCAGGTTGATTTTTGCAAAGTGGGCACACCCCTCTCAACCCTGAAACTCAGCCCAATAAATATTCCTACTGCTTGTAACAATTCCATGACCAGCATGGGAAACCACAGCCCGAGAAGCATGAACTTCTGGAGAGCTCTTTGAAAAAGTGTTTAGGGGTTAGAAGGAAAAGGTGCTAGTCCCACTGAAACCAATGAGCTAAAAAAAATAATCATTTAGAGAACTCTAGGAGAGGGACTTTTAAGGGTAGAAGCAAATAAGCTGGTCCTACTGACAGGGTAATAGGTATAGAACAGAGAGTGATAAAACAATTTGACAGGCAGAAAGAGACTGGAGAGAATTAGTGAGAGTGGAAGAATTGACAAGAAATGCCCTACATTTCACCTTTTTGAGGAGAACTGTATGAGTGGAACCACTCCAGATGTGTGATACATACTTCATACAGGGGTGAACAACACCCCTATAAAGAGCAAGCAACTGGAGTGAAGTGAAGAAATTCTGAAGGTGCCTCAGAACACTCAACCTCTTGGTAGTTTGTTTAGAAAAAGAAACAATGTTATCTTTCCAAGAAAGATCATGAGAAAAAGAAATAATATGGAGAATATTAAGGATATGAAATTTTAAAAGTTGTATGTTTTCAAAGAAGATATAGTTGTATGGAAGGTTGTGTCGAGTAGAGAGAGAAAGGAACTGAGTTTTTGAGGCATTAAAAATGATTTTGTTTTCTCTGCCTCAATTTGAAATATGTGATATATCAGAGGTCAGTTGCTCCAAGGCTACTCTCCTTGCATCAATTAACTGCTGTTGGGAAGGGTGTCTTTCAAAGTGAAAAGGAGAAATAAAGGGTGGATTCATTGGCATAGGAGTGGATAGGTGAAAAAGTACAGAGAGGTCATTAATGAAAAGTATAAAAGGCGTTGGGAAAGGACAGATCTTTGGGGAACACAACTAATAATAGATTTAAAGGATGAACAGTGACCATGAACAACAGTCCTATTCAGTTACTATAGAACAACCAGAAAGGAAATCAGAGAGGTCACAGAGGATTCTGAAAAAGAGAAGTTTGGAAATCAAAGCTTTGTGCTGGACTCGATCGAAAGTTTTTGATATAACAGCAAAAGATTCACTAAGATGCCGAAAAACGAAGGACCAAGAGTCAGAGAAAAGGGAAAGTTTGTGATGGAACTTGGAAAGACATCAAAAGAACTGTTCCCAGGGCAAGCCTTCAGATAGTATATAAAGATCAGTTATTAACTCCAGAGTTTTTTTCCTCATATTGTAAGGAAAATATAACTGGAATTAATTGCATCTACACTTCTAAAGAAGAAGTCCTGAGAGCTAAAGAAAAATTGTAGAATAGATTTGCATAATGTGTAACATTGAAAGATACACAAGGTTTTCAGAAAATCATTCCTCTTAACACTGTAACACTCGAAGCTTTTCAGACTTCCAAATCAACAACTTACATACAAGCCAAAATTTCTGAAGTATATGAAGCACCAAACACTGATGATCATGGTGAGGATGCAAAAAACTTGTGCAGTAGGAAACTATGTATCTTGCAAATTTGATGGAAGTACTTTCATTGGGATTGCTGAAAATTATTCTGACAAATTTGAGGATTTTTATATGTATTCTGCATCAGGAAAGTGAAACTGATTACACATTCCCCAATGTTCAATTGGGTTGCAAGAAAAAAATCCACCATAGTACCAGGGACAAAGACAATTGTCTTTGAAAAAGATGAAATAATTGAACATAAGAAATTTTATAAAAAAAAAAAAAATTTTTTTAAGATCATTTTTACTAAGATGATTCTATATACCCAATTTCAAAAAAAATTGGTGGGAGTTGGATGCAACTTTTCATTTTTTTGGCAAGATTTGTCAAAGAATGAACCAAGTGTAAATTGCAAATTTTGACACAAAATTTTTGAAAAACAGAATTTGGTTAAATTGTGGTAAAAAATTTTAATTTCACAAAAAAAATGGAACAAAAATTATTTTTAAAAAAAATGTAATAAAATGTCGAGGCATTCGTGTCCTTTCATTCTACGAAGGTGTGCATTGCTATTCCTGTCGTGAAAACGTAAGTTGCTCGCATGCATGCACGCGATAATACAAATTCAGACTAAATAATATTTTGGAGTTTAGATTCAAATTTGAGAATTTTGACAATCACACACAATATATATATATATATATATATATATATATATATATATATATATATATATATATATATATATATATATATATATATATATATATATATATATATATATATATATATATATATATATATGGTTAAACACATGGAATATGAAGGTGGGGAATGAAAATTTACACTCACCATTTATGCATACAAAAAAGTATGCATAATAATTCTCCAATTCAGGAGTTGAAGAAAAATTTAAATTATTTTGAAAAGTGTATAATTATTCTTTATTAAATTGTTAGAAGTTTCTAATCACACCCTGACTCTAAAGCCAGATGCTTTTTATAATAATAATAATAATAATAATAATAATAATAATAATAATAATAATAATAATAATAATAATAATCAAACTTTATAACTTCAAAATAATAATAAATTTACAACTTTAAAAGTTCTCTTGAACAATATTTATTAATGGATAATTACTACAGACACTAATTCATTTAAACATTAATCTACATACCTGAAATCCTTGATAAAATCGAATGGAATCCGGGATCCTTCCTAGAAAGCTTTTCAGGAAATGAAAATGCAGACTTAGCTCCTAATTTACTTAAAGTTGCCCAATAATTTTCATAAATTGAGGTATTTTTGTTACTAGTTCGAAATCTAACACAGAGCACACAGGTCACAGGTGGAACACACTTACAAAATACAGGTGACACTTTAACATATTTATTTGTACTATTATTATTAGAAATCCCATCTATACTTCTCTTTAAAATCAAATTTGGTTTTATATATCGGCGTCTTTTAACTTTGTGAATACCAAACGTTCTTGCACAGCCAACATTTAAAAACTCATGCCCATTGGCAAAACCATTTAAGGAATTCATATCTTCCATTTTGGAGGAAGGATGATAGCCATTTAGCACAGTACGGGGTCCAGGAGAACCTATGCAAGTTAAAGCAGGATCCTGCATTTCCAAATGTGCAGGGCTTCTCTTCATGGGAATTGGACTCTTTATATGCTGGGGTTCCTCTGCTAACTGAATGGCTCCTTTGTTTTTTCTCAAGTGCCTGCATAATAATAATTAAATTAATTAATAATAATTGAATAATAATAATTTTGTACATAATACAATTTAGGGCTTATAAATAAAGAAAATGCATTTCCATCACACTGACTTCCATTTGACCTTTTAGTAATATATATATATATATATATATATATATATATATATATATATATATATATATATATATATATATATATATATATATATATATATATATATATATATATATATATATATATATATATATATATATATATTAGGGTTGAAAAGTATGGAAAAGTATGGAAGAAAGGAAAAATTTCGAAAGAAATAAAGATAAGAACGTTTGAATGTATGTGTTCACCTTCTGTATTGTATGTGTGTGAGACATAGACGATAAGTGCACGGTCGAGAAAAAGTTTCAATGTCTTTGAGGTGAAAGATTTGAGTAATGTATAAATTGAGAAGGATTGATAGGATTAGAAATGAAAGAATTAGGGAGATGTGTAAATGAAGAAGGGTGTAATTGATAGAGAGGAGGAGGATATGCTAAAATGGTTTGGACATATGTGAAGGAATGAAAGAGAACAGAATGGTTGGCAAGGTACGTAGATCCGATGTAGATAGGGGAAGGGTAGGGGGAGGGGAACTCCGAAGTGGAGATGGATGGATGGAGTGAGAGTGATTTTGATGGAAGGAATTTGAGTTTAGACGAGGGTAGAAGATTTGTGGAGACAGAGATGGAGGGAGGTGGTGAAAGCGTTGAAAGGTAAGAATAGTTATGTTTGTAAGGGAATTGTGGAGGGCACCATCTCACGAAAGTGGGAAAGGTGATAGTGAAATATATATATATATATATATATATATATATATATATATATATATATATATATATATATATTATATATATATATATATATATATATATATATATATATATATATATATATATATACCGTCTACAGGGGGAAAATGGGTCACCTGTGGGAAAATGGGTCAAAATCACCTTTTTTTTTTTTTTACATTTTTTTTGGCTTATTTAATCATTTATTTTATTTTTTTAGT
>SEYY01000063.1:0-27500 GCA_009176605.1 Armadillidium nasatum | reverse complement strand
TTTTAAATAGAAATAGTCTTATAGTTATAAAGTTAATTTTAACGTTTTGAAATTTGTTTTTAACATAAGTATTGTTTCAGTTTTGTTTGTACATTTGTTTGTCTGTTTGCTAGTGTGGCTGTTTGTTTGTCAGTCTGTTTCTCTTAATCGTGAGTGTGTGTGTGTGTGTGTGTGTGTGTGTGTGTGTGTGTGTGTGTGTGTGTGTGTGTGTGTGTGTGTGTGTGTGCCGAATGCGGTTGTGCGCAGACGTGAGTTCTCTATACACTTCACCAATGTTCGTGGCTTAAGCTCTAACTTGTCTTCTGTGGAATACCACCTCTCAAACTCTCATCCTAACCTTTTACTCTTGTCTAAGACCCAGATATCAAAGAATTCCTCTAACTTTTTTTACATATCCAACTATAACCTATTTCATAATTTCTGTTTTAAGGGTGGAGTTTTTTGCCTACGTTAACACTATCACTCTGGCAACACGTCTTGTGAATCTTAAACCTCCTAACTTCGATGTTCTGTGGCCTAAAACCTTTCTTCCTACCACTTCAATAATCTTGGGCTTCTGCTACTGTTCTCCCAATAGAACAGATTTTTCTACCTTTTTTGAGTACCTAACTAATTCTCATGAGACTGTTAGATCTTCACAACCAAATACTGAGGTCCTCTATTTAGGGGGAATGGTTGGGTTCCTCTAATACTGATTCAGGGGGAAAGGAGGCCGAATAATTCAGCATTCTCAACAATCTGGAGCAGCAGATTAAAGAACCAACACACATTCCAGATCATCCCAACCAATTCTTCAACACTCTTGACTTATGTTTCACTACTTGTCATTCTCTATAAATTCGCTATCTTCGCTCCTACTGGAAACTCCGACCACAATCTAATTTGTCATAATTTTCATGCTTTCTCTCCAACTGCTCCACCCTGGCCTAAGTGTATCTTCTGACACTTTGATCTGGCTGACTGGGGGGCTTTGCATTGCTTCAAACGCTAACTATACCTGGAGGGAATGTTTTGTCTCTGAAGACATTTTGGTTTCAGCCGATAAAGTGAGGGACGTAATCATTGATGGGATGAGCAGGTTCATTTCTTCAAATAAATCTTTTTCTCCTCAAAATCCATGGTTCGATTGTGCTTGTTCTCGTGACATTCAAGAAAGTCATTGTTGGCAGTGAACATTGAAATCACCAAATATGATAATTTCTGAGAAAGGAGAAGAATGTTCTCTGTTTTAGAATTTTGATTGTCAAAGAATGTAGGATAGTCAGTAAATTAGGAGATAAATAAACAGAACAAATGAATATAGACATAGAATGACAAGAAAGCTTTAGCCACAAGGTGGAAAATTCAGAAAACTCCGGATTAGAGACACAAGAGTAAACTAAATCATAGCAAATATATGCATAACCTCCTCCCTTTGCTGAAAATAGAAGACACAAACATTAAAAGGAAACAGACAATGATTTGTTATCAGAACACTCAAGCACCTGAGTTTCAGTCAAGAAAAAGAGGTTACAGTAGGTCTAAAAGAAGAGAGGTGGTGTTCAGCAAAATGGAAATTGTATTGAAGACCACGTATGTTGCAGAAATCAATGAAAAAAAGGGGCAAATCTTAAGCAAAGTCTTGGTGTTAATAACTAGGTGTTTTACACATATCAAAAACCTATATTTAATGGTCACTGAATATTTTCAATCTTGTTTCAACCTACATGAGTTCAGTAAAAAAAAAAAAATTTTTTTTTTTATCAATATAGGTTAACAATTTTTGTAACATTTATCCCTAATATATATATATATATATATATATATATATATATATATATATATATATATATATATATATATATATATATATATATATATATATATATATATATGATGGGCGAATCAAAATCCGGATTATATATAAGATTTTTTTCATGGATTCAGATTCAAGAATTCTAAAACTTACTGGATTCAGATTTGGATTCAAATGTTCAAGATTTGTATTTAGATTTCAATTCTTTCATTTACAGGAACATCAAATCTAAATAATGTTATTCGGTGAAGTATGTGATATTTTTCCAAGTAAGTTTATGTAATCATACATGTCATAAAATCGTTGTTGCATCTTAAGAAACATAAATTAGTGAAAGACTATTCAAGTTTATGCAAAACAAAAATTTTTAAAGTTTAGTTGAAGGGAAAGAATATGGAATAAACCTACATTTTATGGTTATTAAATATTTTCAATATTATATCAACCTTCATGAGTTCAGTAAAAAAAAAAAAAATATATCAGTATAGGTTAAAATTTTTTTTATTTTATTTTTTATTAAATATATATATATATATATTATTATATATATATATATATATATATATATATATATATATATATATATATATATATATATATATTATATATATATATATATATAATTCATGAAAATCAGACCGACTTGCTACAAACGTTTCTGCGCAATAGGTGGTGGTTCTTCCCATGGAAAATTTGTAGAGATTGAAGAGGATACAGAGATTAGGTGATCTGAGGGACCCCGAAGAGAATAGAGTTTTACAACAAAGTGAAGGAATAAAAGTTAAGAAAAGGTTTAGAAGGCGATCTGCTCAAGCTCATTTGTGATTGAGATATGGAAGGTAAGTTTACCGTCTATATTTTGAGAACTTGAAGAAAGTCTTAACTTGTGGTAAACATTGAAATTACCTAAACTCACGATTTCAGAGAACGGAGAAAAGGAGAGGATGTGTTTTATTTTGAAGTTAAGATAGTTAGTAGAGTTAGGGTAAAAATAAACATATATATATATATATATATATATATATATATATATATATATATATATATATATATATATATATATATATATATATATATATATATATATATATATATTTGAGAGATGTACCGATACCAGTGAAGAGGCCGATACCGATACTCTATTTTTTTAAGGGGCCGATACCGATACTTTAATTATAAGAAATACACAGTAATAAGATAGAACATTTGTGTGCTGCTAGGCAACTGAGGATTGCATTCCCTGTACAACCAATACTTAGTCATGTATTTCATGGTTGTGCCCAAGTATATTTTATAAATTAAAATATTATCTGTTAGGAATAATAAATGTTTAGAACAGGGATGGAGAGTCATAGTAGGTAAATTAAGCGACTCCTACTGACTCCCTTCCCTACTCACCTAGTTTGTACCAACTTTTTAGTTTGTAAGACTATTTTTTTTTTTTTTAAATTATAAAATGTCTTAATTTTTTCCTTTCCCTCTCTCTCTCTCTCACACACACACATACACGCATATATATATATATATATATATATATATATATATATATATATATATATATATATATATATATATATATATATATATTATATCTCCTCCGCTGGGCAAAGGCCAGAGGCCTACCAAATTCCACCGGAGTTGGGAGAGATCTATCCTGGTCGATTGTGGCCGACGTGTCCAGATACACGGCGTTTGAAAATATGCAAGTCAATGGAAATTGGGAAAACAGATAAAGGGAGTGTGCTCCAGACTTTACCAGTAGAGTATATGTAAGATTGAGCATAGAGGTTAAGTCTGGGGTCAGAGAGTTGGACAGAGAAAGGATGAGACTGTGTAGAAAGGCGTGTCGCACGAGCTCTTTTCAATGGAGGATGTATGCGACGAGAGAGTTCAGAAGAGCAGTATTTGCTGTAATAGCGATAGTAAAGAGAGAGTGACGCAACAATTCGACCGGCAGAAAGAGATTGAAGAGAGTTAGTAAGAGCAGGAGAGTTGACAAGACGAAATGCCCTAGACTCCACCTTCTCTAGGAGAGATATACGTGTGGAACCACTCCAGATGTGCGAAGCATACTCCATACAGGGGCGAACAACACCCCTATTAAGAGCAAGCAACTGGGGTGGCGTGAAGTAATTCTGAAGGCGCCTCAGAACACCCAATCTCTTAGAAGCTTATTTAGAAAGAGAAGTAATGTGATCTTTCCAAGAAAGATCACGAGAAAAAGAAACACCAAGAATATTAAGAACAGATGAAGGCTTGAGTTGTGCGTTTTCGAAGAAGATATCATAGTTGTGTGGAAGATTGTGTAGAGTGGAGAGATGAAGGAATTGGGTTTTTGAGGCATTGAAAACAACCATGTTTTCTTTGCCCCAATTTGAAATACAAGAAAGATCACAGGTTAGTTGCTCCAAGGCTACCCATCTCGAGTCCATCAACTGCTGTTGGGTGGGACGTTTTTCAAACTAGAAGGAATAATGAAGAGTAGTGTCATCAGCATTGGAGTGGATAGGAGATGAGGTAATAGAGGGAAGGTCATTAATGAAAAGTAGAAAAAGTGTTGGGGATAGGAAAGAACCCTGAGGAACACCACTATTAATAGATTTAAAACAAGAACGGTGGCCGTCTACAACAGCGGCTATAGAACGACCGGAAAGGAAATTAGAGAGAAGATCACAAAGAGAAGGATAGATACCAAAAGAGGGAAGTTTAGAAATCAAAGCTTTGTGCCAGACTCTATCGAAGGCTTTCGATATGTCTAGCGCCACAGCAAAAGATTCACCGAAATGTCGAAGAATGGAGGACCAAGAGTCAGAGAGAAGGGAAAGGAGATCACCAGTAGAGCGTTTCTTACGAAAGCCATACTGGCGATCTGAGATAAGATTAGAAAAATTGAGAGGTTTCCAAATCTTCCTGTTAAGGATAGATTCGAAAACTTTAGAGAGAACAGAGGTCAAAGAAATAGGACGGTTGTTGGATTGTTGAGAGGGGTCACCCCTCTTCAGCACAGGCTGAATGAGCGCACGTTTCCAGCAAGAAGGGAAGGTTGAAGTAGAGAGACAAAGACAAAATAGTTTACCGAGGCACAGTGCAAGCTCGGAAGCACAAGTTTTGAGAACCACAGGAGGAATACCATCGGGAATGTACGCCTTCTTAGTATTAAGCTCAGAGAGGGCAGAAATGACATCTTTAGAAGAAATTCTAATTTTAGGCATAATTGAGTTAGAGGGGGTTGAAGGAGGAGGAATAGCTCCGGAATCGTCTAAAGTTGAATTAGAGGCAAAAGTTTAAGCAAAGAGTTCAGCTTTAGAAAGTAAAACAGCAATTGTGCCGTCGGAAGATATTGAAGGAGGGAAAGAGGAAGAGCAAAATTAGAGTTAACATTTTTTGCAAAATGCCAGAAAGAACGTGAAGAAGAGGAACCAGAAAGATTATTGCATTTTCCATCGGGGAATGAGTTTTAGTGTTTCGAAGGATAGATTCATTCCGGAATGAAATATAAGTAGCGTGAGTTTCTCGAGTTTGAAGACGACGGTAATCCCTGAAGGCAACATCCCTGCGCCGGATAGCACGAGAACAAGCAGAGTTAAACCAAGGTTTGTTAGGTTTAGTAGAAGGGAAAGAATATGGAGTGTACGCCTCCATGCCAGAGAGAATCACCTCGGTAATGCGTTCTGCAAACTCCGAGGGACCCCTCCCACGGAAGCAATAATATATATATATATATATATATATATATATATATATATATATATATATATATATATATATATATATATATATATATATATATATATATATATATATATATCAGGCACATGCCATAAGTAATTACTCATGGTAGGCAATCTGTGAAACTTATGTAGAAAAATGTCACCAAAAGCTTTGTTAGTATATGAAATGATAGAAATATTAATAAAGTTTACTTACTAATATATTAGCCTATTTGTATCACGAAGTTTTGGTGTTAGCCTACCATTTTTTAAAATTTCCCCCTTTTCTTTATGACATTTTTGAAAATGTTTCAAAATATAAACTATCCATCAGGGTTGGCATGATAAAAATCAAATTAAATAAATCAGTTGATTTTTTGATTTTTTTTCAAAAATTTAAATTAAAAAAAAAATAACCACTGTTTTCATATTTTCAAGTTCAGAATATCATAACAGAACTTATAAAAAGAAAATGAATTAAAATTAATATAAATTTAAGCAATTTACTGAGCTGGGAAAAAATTAATCAATTGCCAATAATATTTTTTGCAAAATTATTGAAACCTGTAACACTTTTTCTTTTGAATTATGGCTTTAAATATTTACTGCAAAAGGTAGGGGAGTTATAGAAAATTTATTAATTTTAAAATTTCAAAAGAAATATTTATATTTTTTTATTTTTTATTTTTTTTTTGGAAGCTGTATTAGCAAGACCTAGAAGCTACAACCCATATTAATCACAAATTTCCTTTAATTAAGAAAACAAAAAATAAATATAAGCTATCAAGTATCTATAAATATAAACTTATTGAAAACTTTATAAAACTAACAAAGTTAACTTGTTCCATAAATAATGTATAAAAAAAAAAAGAAACAAAAGAGAATAAAAAGCTTTAGGATTGGAATGTGCCAGCATTCAGTATTCTACCAAAAAAAAAATTTCCAAGATAAAAAAAAATTTTTTTTTTTTAATAATTGATTTAATCGGACCAATTCACTTACATTTAATATTCTATTCAAGGTCTAACTGTCTCTATTTACTTATTTTCTAATTATAGAAATTAATGCTTCATTTTTCTTCAAAATTTAAGTGCTGAGAGTTCCAATGCTAAAAGTAATATTTTTTTTTATTTAATGTTTATCTTAATATAATAATAATAAAAATTAAATAACACAACAATAAAATATTCTTAAAAATAATACAATATAGTTTACTTATCTTCTTTAAAATTTAAATATAGTAAATTGGTTTTATCAGTCAAATTTTCATTTTCATATAAAAAAATTAAAATAGCTTGTACTTTAAAAAAATTATAATTTAAATAACCTAACTAATTATATTTACTTATTAATTATTACTTAGTCAAATAAGCTTTCTAATAAAAACACTAAACAA
Organism: Armadillidium nasatum; assembly: GCA_009176605.1. Classification (NCBI taxonomy): domain Eukaryota; kingdom Metazoa; phylum Arthropoda; class Malacostraca; order Isopoda; family Armadillidiidae; genus Armadillidium; species Armadillidium nasatum. The sequence continues at coordinate 20,599 of SEYY01000063.1, read as the reverse complement.
AAAAAAATCATGATTCTTTTAATTTGATTCATATATTAAAAAAATTTTTAAAAATTCCCAACCCTGCTATCCAGGTTTGGAAAGGAAAAACAAAGTGTAAATAAAACACAAATAAGATATAACAAAAAAAATTGACATGCACAAACACAACTTTCCTCAAAGGAAGACATTGAGACAAAACTATGCAAAGGCAGATTTGATTCTGCCTATTTAGCTCATAAAGAAAACTGCATTGAAAAAGTATATGCAGCATGTGGGGGTAAAAATACTACTACATAGCGTACATATTGAGATTGAAAGGCATGACAAATTATGCCAACCTAATGTTGAAAAAATAAAAATCTTTTGCATTTTATACCGAAAAATCAAATTAACCTTTATAATTTTGTTGGATTAGGTGCATATTATGCTATTTTGCTGTTTATCAATTTTGTTCAGGGTAGGCACTGCCTACCTTACCTACCTAGATATATATATATATATATATATATATATATATATATATATATATATATATATATATATATATATATATATATATATATATATATATATATATATATATATATATATATATATATATTATATTATAATATATAAATATAATTAAAAAAAAAAAAAAAAAATAAAAAAAAAAAAAACCAAAAATAAAATAAAAAAAGTTTGCTGAATGCTTTCAGACAATAGTCCCTTCTCAAGCCAGATATTAAAAGTCAAAGAGAAAACATTAAAATATTTAAAACAATAAAAAGAAGACCTACTCCAAGGAAAGAACATAAAATACTATTGTAATTAAAATAGTGCTTAATAAGATCCTAGGTCTTAAAATGAGACAAACTTCAGTCAAGTAGCAGCTGTCTTTCAACAGAATTTATCAGTTTTCTTTCATGGAAGATTTTAGTATTGATGTGAGGAGCCAAGATATAAGGTTTTGTTTCTTTATTTAAACTTTCTTTTGTATTGTATTATAGTGTATATGATGAAAATTTTAATCTAAAATTTTCTATTACAGAAAATAGATAAATTGACTTTATAACAGTAATGTCCTAACGAAAATCATGTTACTTAAAATTCTGGAATTAATGTTGGTTATACCATCTAGTCATAGTCTAATGCTGCAACTGTATCATCTTAATCATAAGCCTTGTAGTGTTCAAGCTAGGTAATAATTTATATATTGCATTGCTGTAGAGTTTTGCAAAGTAACATTATCCTAATTATGAATTTTGTTTCAGTATTGAATTTATTGTCATTAATCATTTAACTATAATATTGGTTCCTTGCTTATTTTTGAATTAGGGTTACTTATTATTGTAATTCCTTTGTGGGCTTCCTTTATTTGGTTTTTGGTTGCCGATTTTGTATACAGAATTGGAAGACACATTAGAAGAAAAAATGTTGTAAACCTTATTGATAAAATAAAATTGGATCAAGCCACTAAAAGAAAACAAATGGAATTATGTGTCACTTGAGTTGCATAAATATTCATATGTGTAAGAAATATAGAATTGATGTAAACATAACAAATCTCTCTATTTATTTTTTTTTATTATTATTTTGGGTCTTACTATTTTGTAAGAGAATTATATGTATAAATTTTTTGCATTGACTTTCATTGTTCGCAAGACAAGTGTTCATTTTATTTTGTTACCCTACATTTATTAGGAGTAATTGAATAGGTTCTCATGATTGAAATCCAAGAACACTTTTATCTAGATAGTTACACAGGAATCAATAGAACTTTTTGCTGATATGAACCTAATTGAATACTTCTGTCTGGGTCTCCTTATTGCATCCTATCCCAGCTCTATAGGAATTTCACTTCTAGTCTAGGCCTCCTCTCTAAAAATTCTTTTCTTTCCTATAAGAGTTTTTTTTACTCTTCACACTGTGTGTATGCGTGTGTGTGCGCATATATATATATATTTATATATATATATATATATATATATATATATATATATATATATATATATATATATATATATATATATATATATATATATATATATATATATATATATATATATATATATATATATATAGGGATGGAGTGAAGTATCGGTATCGGCAAGTATCGGCATATTTTTAAGTATCGGTATCTGTAAAAATTTTGTACATGAGTAAAGAATCGGTAGTGGTATCGGCAAGTATCAGCATATTTTTTGATGTAGAGTATCAGTTTTGGGGAATTTTTAGGTATCGGTATCGGTAACAATTTTGGTATCGCTCCATCCCTAATTATATATATATATATATATATATATATATATATATATATATATATATATATATATATATATATATATATATATATATATATATATATATATATATATATATATATATCAGCAAATCTAAAAAAAAATTTTTATTTATGACAATTTCTTTAAATTGTAAATTATATAATTTAAAATGGTTACTTACACAAAATATTTTCGCTGTTGTAGTATACGATAATCTAAATCTGCTATTTGGGCTTGAAGCCACATCCATTTTGAGGCAATCCATCCACGTCTTCTACAGAATTTGTAAAATGCTCTCTCCTTTCTGTGTGTATATATATATATATATATATATATATATATATATATATATATATATATATATATATATATATATATATATATATATATATATATATATATATATATATATATATATATATATATAATTTTGATAAGCTACATACTCTCATTTAATTTTCCTTACTTAGAAAAACAAGACAAAAAAAAAATTTTTTTTTTTTAAATAAAAATAAAAAACCATGATGGTTTAACCAAAACAACCATGATATTTACCCAGAAAAATGTTTTCCAACTTGAAATAATGAATTTTTTATGACATTTGTAAGGTAGTAAGTATTAAATCACTTAAAGTCCCTGCTTAATAGGCTCTTTAAGTTACTTTTAGTACAGTAAGTTAATGTGGAAAAGTTTCTTACTTTTATACCCTTGCCCATCAGAAAATTGAGTTTTACAATTTAAAAAAAGTCATCCACAAATACCCAAAAAAAATATGTACAATACTCAATTCAAAAAATTTTTTTTTTGATTTATTTTTTTTTTGTCATTAAACCATGATTAAAAATAACTAACTCCCAAAGAAATTTCACATCTAAATAAAATATCTTTCCCCTTCCCTCTAAAAATGATGAGACAAAAATTTAAGTTTCAACAAATGATACAAAACTTTGAGAAAAATTTATGTTGAGGGAAAGAGAGCATAAGTTCCATACAGAATTACACAGGGGTAATACCACTACGATTTGGATGAAATTTGGGGTGTAGTGTTATCTAGTGCACAATTTATTTCTGTAAGTAAAAAATCCATAGGACTTACTGTTTTTGATCTACAGGGATCCAAAATTTGGAGATTTTGCTTTACCCTTGATTTTTAAAGCCCTATAATTTCCTTAATTGTTAAGATAACCTTAAAATAAATCACTGAAATCAATTAAGAGAGACTAGACTAATCCAGTGATGCTAAAATTATTTTGATGATAAACTTATAAAAAAAAAAATATTAGAAAATAAGTTTTTTAAAGTTTTATTTAACTTTTAAAAATTAAATGAAAAATTGTATAACAGCAATTTCCCAAATTTTAAACAAATTATTTTTTTGTTATTAAAATTTTAAGGTAAAATCTCTTTATATTTGCATATTATTTACTAATATTTAATGTTTTAGTGTCAACCTTAAATAATAAGCAATTTACTTTACAAGAGATTTTAAAACTTTAATTGCAAAGAATAAAACTGATTGATTACATTTATTCCAAAAAGTTTTACAAATTCATGTACGACATTGATGGCGAGCCAGTGACCCATGGGTCACAAACTGACCCACCATCAACTTTTCAGTAACCCACAAGACAAGGAGGAAACTCATGAAACTGATTTTTAAAATAATATTTCTTAGAAATTGTGCAACACTACTAAATGTATGACACTGTTTCCAACTCTTCTATCCATTCCTCGGGTAGTCTCACAATGATTTGTTCAATTGTAGTGATAAGCTGTTATAAAAAACAATTAAAATTAAATAATATCGAAACATTTCTGAAATAGTTTATACACCTATGTATGTTATCAGATGGTTTTTCTCTTTGCAGTTTATTAGTTGTCAATGTTTAGTTTAATGTTTACTCTTTCATTGTGATCAAGCTAATTTAGTTTGGGATAATTTTTGTGCACTTGTAAATTATAACCAATCCATCTATGAACTTTATAAAATAAACCACCAGGAATTGCCTTGGTATTGATACTAGTGCTGCTTGCATTAAGATGAATACAACAAAATATGAACTTCAAATTAGAGCATTGGCTGCTAAAAAATAGCAACGTCTCTCATTAAAAATATATTTGTAAGTATATGTGAACCCATTTGTTTCTAAAATTTTTAGCTGTACAAAAGTGACCCAGCAACTATTAAAGGTTCGCCATCGCTGATGTTGGATGTCTTATATTTATATTTTCATATATTATATTTGTATAATGAATTCACCCTGGTAAACTTTAAAATTAAACAATATTGTATTAAGATTGAATGCCTTTATATTTTATCAAATGTTGTTGAATGATAATTATAAGCATTTAATTTTAGTTTTGTTATTAAAAGTATATTGTACCCAACTTGTGCCTGCCTTTAGTGATGTGGAAGTTAGAATGGCATTAATAATGTCTATTGGTGAAAGGCAATTCTAATTTGTGGAAAATAAAAATACTAAGAACCACTATGGTATAAAAAGTTGATTTTATAATTATCAAATTTTTCATCAAATGATACCAGGCCAATCCATTTTTTTTATCATAAGTACATATAACAAAATTTCTCACTTTTGGTTTAATATGTTTAAGAACATTTGAGTAGTGATATGATTTTCATATCCTACTAAGTCATTGAAAGTTCAAAGACTTCTTTATTTTCATCATTTAGAGGAAAAAATTATGGAAATTTTGTGCACCTGTTGCTAATTTAAACTTGTTTTATAGAAGACTTTCTTTCTCACAAATTTCCTCAGATGCGATGTACAGATTATATTAATTTTCTTACTCAAGTGTTCGGTGTAAAATTTGTAGATGTCTTTAGGTTAGAGAATTTGTTGCCTAAAGGTTCTTTGCAAACTGTTTTTTCTGTTGCCCTCATAACAGTTCTACCAATTCATTCAGTGACTTTTGCCATGAGATGTGGCCTAAAAATGTCATCCATAATTAACAAAAAAATCTGTTTTGTGTTTGAAAGTGTTTAAAAAAATAAATCCTATTCTTATATTGTGCAGCACAGTCATCTGTGAAGTAATGAATTTTTTCAAAGTTGGAACTAAGGACTGACTGGGACTGGAATTTTGCTGGGGCTGGGGTTGCATAAAATTTGTAAAGAAGTCAAAACACTGAAATTTTTGGTTAAGAAAATTTTAATTAATTTTAAGGAAGAAGTAGAATAGTCAAGATTCACTTAAATTAATGATTATATGTATTTTCAGGAAAAAAATTCAAAATATTACAGATTTTGTAAAATAAAAGTTTGAAAAAACTACAAAAAATTTTTTAAAAATTTTTTTAAGATTCACAATAGTTATTCAACAGGTTTATTTAGGTAAGACCCCAAGTTAAAGTTTGAAAAAATGTAAGATATAAAATTATCAATATAACCTGCATTTATACATATCATTGCTATTTTATTGCTGTATAATAAAATTTGTATCATTTAGCTACATTTCAAAATTATTTTGTTTATACTTTCAGTCACTATGGCTAAAAGATCAGCTTTAGCAATTTGGGAGCACTTTACAATGTTTCAAGATAGGCTCAAAATAGCTAAATGTAACATCTGCAACCAGGAAATTAGAAAAGGACTTCTGGGTGCCCCAAGCTTAAAATTTTTCAACGAAATCCTTATGGGGGCATCTAAATTCAAAACACAAAGATGAACATTCACTAGCAGAAGAGGAGCAGTGAAAAGAAAAAAATATTGAAAAAGCAATTAGAAAAACCTTAATTTTCTTTTATTTAATCCACCATTAAAAAGTATAATTTGCAATTTTAACCCTGGCAAGTAAACCCCAGTTTTCCATGATTATTAGCCAGGACTGGGGTTAGCTGGGAACAGGGCCCCAGTTGATCTATAGTTGGAACTAACTTAGAAATGAATGTATATACCACTGTTATGTTTTATGTATGGTAAAACAATAATGAGTGAAGTATTTCATCTGTTACAGATCTTTGAAGTATATAACAAATAGATTAAGAGTTTTTCCAGTAATAACCCAGTATGCAATCTTCAACAATAAAGAGTTATTTTCTGCGAAATCACCCAAAATGAGCACCTCATTAGTGTTAATTGCAAATAGCATTTTTTCTTGCCACTTTCATGGCAAAAGTGACTGACTATGATGGAATTGGTGAAACTGCTAAGAGGACAACAACAGATAAAGCAAGCTTGCAAAGAACCTTTAGGTAACAAGTCTCTCACCTGAGTACATGTCCAAATTTTATTGTGAACACTTAGGTAAGAAAATTAATTTTCAGTACATCACATCTGAAGAAATTTTAGAGAGTCTTTTATAAAAACAATTTAAATTAGCAAGCACTATAACAAGCACAAGGTTTTCATAGACTTGTTCCTATAAAAGTCTAAAACATGAAAATAAAGATATTTGAACTTTCAACTGCCTTAGTAGGATATGAAAAGCAAATCACTACTCAAACAGTCAAATATTCATGAATCTAATATAAATCCAAAAGTAGGAGATTGTTATATGTACTTATTATAATTAAAAATGAACTGGTCAAGTATCATATTATCTAGGTTCTGTGTTGTCTTTTCATGATGCTGTGTGATGCAAACAGCCATATTTGTAGGTAGAGTAATTAGTAGTTACATTACAAAAATGTACCCGCTCATTCTTCACATGTGATACAAAGTTTCCTGGCCAAACACAACATAACTGTGCTTCGATAGGCTCCCTACTCTCCTGAAATTGCTCTGTGTGACTTCTGGCTTTTTTACCCCAAGCTGAAAATGCCCCTCAAAGGGATCAGATTTCAGTCTAGAGAAGACATGTGGAATGTGACAGACTATCTGTGCAGTATCCCAAATGAGGCATTCCAGCACTCCTTCCAGTAGTGGTAGAACCGTTGGGAGATATTTGTAACATCCCAAGGGAATTACTTTGACAGAGATTAGTTTGTTATTTATGTGTAATTTTTTTTTTTTTTTTAACAAAGACCAGATACCTTTTGAACACATCTTTTGTGTGTGTTTGCATGTGTGCATATATATATATATATATATATATATTATATATATATATATATATATATATATATATATATATATATATATATATATATATATATATATATATATATATATATATAGGGACCGACCGGGGTTGGAATTTGGCCAGGGCAGGGGCCGGGGTTCTGGCCGGGGTTTCCTAAAATTTGTAAAGAGGTCAAAAGCACTGAAATTTAAGGTTAAGAAAATTAGATATAAGGTTTATTTAATTGTAAGGAAGGAGTAGAATAGCCAACATTCACTTAAATTAATGATTATGTGCATTTTCTCAACAAAAAAAAATCAAAAAATTACAGTTTTGAATAGTTAAAGTTTAAAAAAAGGAAAAAAATTTAAAAAAAATATATTCTAATTCATAATAGTGATTCAACAGGTTTACTTAAGTAAGACCCTAAGGTAAAGTTTGAAAAAATGTAAGATATAAAATTATCAATTTAACCTGTATTTATACATATCATTGTTATTTTATTGCCATGTATCAAACTTGTATCATTTAGCTGAATTATTTAAAAATTATTATTTTGTTTATACTTTCAGTCAATATGGCTAAAAGATCAGCTTCTGCAGTATTTGAATACTTTACAATGTTTCAGGATAGGCTCGAAATAGCTAAATGTTAACATCTGCAGTCAGAAAATTAGAAGAGAACCTCCGGGTGCTACAAGTAAAAAAATTTCAACCAAATCTTTTTGGAGTATCTAAAATCAAAACACAAAGATGAACATTCACTAGCAGAAAAGGAGCGGTCAAAAGAAACAGAAAAGAAAAAAAAATCTTAATTTTCTTATATTTTGTTTGAAATTTTTTTTTTTTTTTTTATTTGACTGATTGAGCTGAAATTTTCAAAGTATATGAATTTTTTCACGAAGTTCTGAGTTGATTTCGAGCATTTTTTTTTTTTGAGTCTATAACGGTTTGAAACTTATTTGGACCCAAAGTTGAAAAAAATGAATAACTGGATCAAACCACTGGTCCACATGAGCTGAAAATTTAGCTGAATACCTTTGCCCCAATTTCTTGCATTGGTGGGAATAGGTTTTTGATATCACGTCTAGAAAAAAGTTATATAAGCACTTGAAAAAAAATTTGCAAAAATCGTACCCTTCTGGAGGAAAAAATTATTTATAAAAAAACGCTACCTACTATTTTTTTTTATTTGTGAATATTGTTTAGAAGAGGGCAGGGCAACAATATTTATTTAGTGCATATTTAAATGCTCTTTGTTTGAAGCGAGATATAGCCTCTCAAACTTTGGGAATTTTTGAAATTTGGCCAAAAATGGACCTTTTTGAAGGCTATATCTCAAAACCAACGAATGTCATCGAATAAAGTACATAGAGGAATTTGTAGCCCCACCCCTCCTCTATACACACCAAAAAATAGGAAATGTCATAGTTGTATTTTTTTTTTAAAAATCTAAAAAGGTGGATTTTTTTAGTTCAAAAAAAATTTTTTTTTCTATAGTTGGTCAGTTTTTAGCTTATAACATTTTTCCTATAACTCTGGGAACAAAAGTCTATTAGAGACTTTTGTATCCCATTTAATTTTGAATAAATAGTCCAATTTTCAGCTCATTCTAAAAAGTGGTTTGGCACCGCCATTCAATTAAAAAAGGGTAAAATTTCAAAAAAAAAAAAAAAAAAAAACTTTTAACCGTAATAGACTCGGAAAAACGCTAGAAATGGACTTTTCTTACCGGTAAAAAATCTATATAACTGAAAATTTCAGCAGAATCGGCTGAAAATTTAAAAAAAAAAAAATTTAAGTATAATTTGCCATTTTAACCCCGGCCGGCAACCCCGGTTTTCCCTGATTTTTGGCCGGGGCCGGGGTCCCGGTCGGTTCATATATATATATATATATATATATATATATATATATATATATATATATATATATATATATATATATATATATATATAATATATATATATATATATATATATATATATATATATATAAGCATTACTGTGGGATACTTCTTCACCATATCTAGTGATGATTTGTAGTTATTTAGTACACACTGCCTTCTATTCTTCAACCACTAATTAATCCAAACATTCACCACTCCACCTACACAACTATAGATAACTTTTGTATCATCCTTACAGAGGGTACCTAACTATATTAATCTCTAAATTATTATCCTATCTTTCCTTATTAAACACTGCCACAAAATAAGAATTGAAAATGTTGGCAAATTCCTTTTTTGAACTAAATGTTGATGAATTTTAATTGGACTAGCTGTTTTATTCTAACCTTTAAATTTATAAAAGCTATAAAAAAAATATTTCAAGCCTTTTTACTACTCCTTTCTAAATTAATTTTCACCATTCTCTTTGCCCTTATTATTGACTGCTTAAGTTCATTTCTAATTTCTTAAAATTCTTTAGATCTTCCTACTTTCTACTAACCTTAATATTTTAAAACATGGAACACTTTTCACTGATTTTCTCTTCTCTTTCTATTCCAACATAGGTTCTCTTTTCACCATCCTAATGAGTATTTTTTTAAAACAATGAATGAATGTTAGTCAAAATTTGCTCAAAATGCTCCATGACAATACAATTTTGGGCTTTAAACTCCTTGTCCCAGTAAATGTTAAAAGTAGTAAGAAGGAATATTTAGAGAATTATAAGAAACTTAAAAATGAGCTTAGCCAGTCAATAAGGGCAAAGAGAATGGTAGAAATTAATTTAGAAAGTAGTAGTACCAAGGACCTGAAAAAATATTTAGCTTTTATAAGTTTAGAAGTTAGAATAAGACAGCTTGTACAATTAAAATTTATAAATACAGAATTTCTATGATCCAACTAGTCAGGAAAATTAAAATTTCCAATTTTTATACTATAGTCATGGAATCCCACTTAATGTCAGGAAAATTAAAATTTCCAATTTTTATACTATAGATACCTTTTTCTTTAAAGTGGAATGCTGATTCAATTTCCCTCTTACTTTTTACATCTAAGTCTTGATTCTGGGCAAAAGGTAAATAATTCTACATTTGTTGTTGCATATAATGTCTACCTACACAGATTCAACATCATGATTAGTTTACACTGGTATAGGTAAAATAAATCTGATATTCCTGAAAGGTGTCCAATAAAATGTCTCTAACATATGCTTCAAAGTATGCAAATAGTGTCTAGAATTTCCTCTATGATATAACAAATCAACTTATCTTTTATTTCTAAGGCTCTGAGCATCTGTGTAAAAGCATTTGATATGCATCATATTACTTGTACACAATACCCTTATTTGTAATTTAACTATCATAATAACTAGTGTCACTAATTTGGTTTTCAACAGCCTTAGCATGATTTTTACTTATACCACAATTATAGTAACCCTCATTTCCACAAAAAGCATTACCTAGATTAAACCCTTCATTCCTAACCTCACCTGTTAATAGAACACAAAAAAAATTTTTTCCAAGTAAAAACAAAACTTAAAAATAAGCAAATTATGCAAGTAAACTAAAGAGCTCTGATAAATCACAGCCTTCTTATATATATATATATATATATATATATATATATATATATATATATATATATATATATATATATATATATATATATATATATATATATATATATATATATAATACGTACATTGGTTTGTAGTCTGTATTATTTTCACTAAAAAATTCTGATTCATCACAACTTTCTCCACCAGAGGAAGATTCAGTGGCATCAGAATCATGAGAGACATGGGCAAGAACAGCTCCCTTCATTTCTGATGCAACAGTGTCCAATTCTGCTGCTAGAGGTGTGGGTATATTAGATATTTCTTCTGGAATGCACAATGCTTTTTTAGCTCTATCATTCTGTCTTTGCAAATTATTAGAGGCTTCCACACGTCGAACGAGTGAAATAAGATCTGAAGTTGACATTGACTTCATTGATTCTTTGTGAAGCAATTCTAATCCAATAGGTTCTTCTACATTTTCTTTCTCACACTTTTCTCGGTTCTTTGTACGTTCTTCTTCTAGTAATCCACCAATATGCTTTGTCATATAATTAATTTGACTAGAAATCGTCATGCCAAGCCCCCTTGCTGTCACACGGTGTAAGCGTCTTAAAAGAAATTGGCGTCGCCTTTGTAGTTTTTGCTGTCGCTCACTAAGTCGATTGAGAGAGAGAGTAGCATGATCTTCAGGAGTTTGATTCCGAGTCTGGGCATTTTGTGAGTTATTTGAATTCTGTGGCTCCAATTCTTGTGCTGCTGCATCAAGAAGTTCAGGATTGCTAGCTAATCGTTGGAGTGTATCTATTATTTCATTGACATTATCAAAATCTCTACCAACTAAAGCTAACAAATCACTCTGATTTCCTAAGACTGGATTTGAATCCTCATGACTAACAGTTACAGCCTCTGCAGCCTTACCAATAAGACTCGAGGCTGCTCCAAAATTAGCTACATGTGTTTGTAATCCCATATTTGAATTTGTTGATGCTGACTGCTCTGAGCTAGTATGAGAGTTACCACAATTGCTGATTGGCAATGGTGACTGTTTATCCATGTTAAGTTGTGCGGGTGAAGAATTGGGTGAGGGGCGACCCTCAGCCCACCCACAGGCTGGGGGCGCCAGACTTGGTGAAACACAGTCACCGTTAGAAGTTAATATCTGCTCAGACTCACAAAACTCCTTTGTATTTTGAGGGCTTTTTATCTTCTTTAGTATTTTCAAATTCTCATATGGAAGGGGAGTATTCGTGTTAGTTTCTGGGGTGTGACAAGTGGTGTCGGCCAAATTGGGTGGTTCTGTCTGAGTAAGGGCTGGGGCCATGACGGTTGGGCAGGACGCCCGAACCGCTAGGCTCCACCCATCCCACCCTAATGGCCAACCCCCCCTCTTTTTACTTTTATTACTAAAACAACCAGAGAGGTTATGGGGAAAAATAAGAATGGTTTCAAATTTGTATACTGTATAGAATAAATACTCCACTCTAATAAATGCATATTAAAACAATGAAGAAAATCCTTTTTCTGTCATGCTTTCTAAAGTCCTTGTAATGACATAAACCTGAAATGAAAAAAAATAAGCATTTAATGTACTGTTAACTTAAAATATTTAAATTATTCACAAATGTTATAAATTTATTTACTATATAGATTTCTAAAGTACTAATATTTGAGATTATTGATAATGAAGTTTCTATTCCAGAGAAGATACAAAAGATAAATGAAAAAGGTATAGCCTGTTTGAAGATTAAGACTTAAAAGACTAAGGATTTTTTATCATTGATTCATATTCACTTTTCAGACAATAGTTATATAATATGATAATGTATTAGTGAATGCTATCATATTTTTTTTTTTTTTTTTTTTTTTTTTAATGAAAAGGATAAACCAGTCCTAGTCCTCTTAGCAATTTAAGTGATATGCAAAAATTGATTTTCTCTGAAAAATATGCAATAAATGGGGGATGATTATTTTTCAAACCCTTTTGACATATTACAGAAAGGATAGCCAAAAATTTAACAAACTTGGCTATCATTTTTCTCAATACACCATATACATGTCCCACAAAATACTTTTGATACTTCTATAGGGTCCATGTAAAATAAGTCAAGTGCTCCCCTGCTTAACCATCTTTAATTTTGACAAAACTTTGTATAAGCATACATACCATAAAATGGGGTAAAACTAACCACCCTTAAAAGCAAATTATATATATATATTTTTTTAAAAAATAATATATATATATATATATATATATATATATATATATATATATATATATATATATATATATATATATATATATATATATTATATATAATATATATATATATATATATATATATATATATATATATATATATATATATAAATATATAATATATAAATATATAAATTATATATATTTATATATATATATATATATATATATATATATATATATATATATATATATATATATATATATATATTATATATTATATATATATATATATATATTGTTTTTTTTTTTTTTTTGGTATAATAGTCTTCATATTTCAATGTTTTGTATAAATGTGGTTTAATAAACAACTTTAAAAAAAAAAAAAAATACCCCTTTTTGGGTGTTTTTTTGACAAAATTCAAAAAATTTACAAGGTGGGGTCCCCCAAAAAATATATTAAGTACACAACAATCAAACTTAGAAGATTTGAAAAACATGAAAATTAGGTGTTTGCATTTAAAATAATATAAATTTTTTTTACAGTTTAGAAAATTTTAACAGTTCAAAAATGGGGTAAAATTAACCACCACATGGGGTAAAACTTACCATTAAAAAGTCTGAATAACTTTTATATTTTTCAACTAATCTATATGAAATATTCAGAGGTTTTAAAATTGGGAGAGATAACACATTTTTTATTTAGAACAATTTCTTGTATACTCAACAATTTTGATACTATACATAGGAAAATTTTTAAAAATTTTCCCTGCACATCAAAATGGTTGGATATTCAAAAAAAAAATTCTAAATAAAGTTTGTGTATCTTGCCCAACTGTACAACCACTCTAAGGTTTGTCTTTATACCCAACCATTTTATTCCTGTGCATGGAAAAAAAAATTGAAATTTTTCTAAAAATTTTCCCCTTGCACAGCACCAAAATGATTGTGTAAAAAAATTTTTATGGAGGTTATAGTTGGGTGAGATGCGCAATGTTTATTTAGAAATTTTTTTTTTGTATACTCAACCATATGGCTGCTATGCATGGGAAAAAACAATAATTTGAAATTTTTTTCTTTCTGATTCACGATAGTAATTCAACAGGTTTACTTAGGTAAGACCCTAAGTTAAAGTTTGAAAAAATAGTAAGAAAAAATTATTAATATAACCTATAATTATACATAGTTATTTTATTACTGTGTATCAAACTTGTATCATTTAGCTACATTTCAAAATTATTTTGTTTATACTTTAGGTCACTATGGCTTAAAGATCTGCTTCAGCAGAATGGGAGTACTTTACAATGTTTCAAGATAGGCTTGAAACAGCTAAATTTAACATCTGCAATCAGGAAATTAGAAGAGGACCTCCGGGTGCCTCAAGTAAAAAATTTTCAACCAAATCTTTATGGGGGTATCTAAAATCAAAAAAAAAAGATGAACATTCAGTAGCAGAAGAGGAACAGTCAAAAGAAACAAAAAGAAAATATTGAAAAAGCAAGAAGAAAAATCTTAATTTTCTTATATTTTGTTTGATTTAATCCACCATTAAAAAGTATAATTTGCAATCTTAACCCCAGTTTTCTCTGATTATTAGCCAGGGCCAGGACCACAGCCCAGGTATGTCCATATCCTCCAGTAGGCAAAGGTTGGAATGGTTAAAACTATGGAATGCACAGGTATTAGTATCATGGTCTGATACAGTGTGCAAAATTTCAAAGTTGTGCAACTGCCCCACCCCTACCCCTCACACACATTACCCCATTTTTAATTTCTTCTAGATTCTAAAATCAGTCTCAAAGTGTTTCAAATGTAATTTGCTTCCAATCTCCTATTTAGATATGTAAGGCATATAACATACACACACACATGCATAAATGTTATGAAAGAAGTGACATCATTGAAAATAGAGAAAAGTTGAAACAATGAAGAATTTCTTCTTAGAGAAAGTTCTTAGAATAGTTTTGTTTATAAACATTTAGTGATAATATTTGACTAGTGACTATTCATGTAATCTATAGGGCCACTGCTGCTATATTCAATCAGTATTAAAGGATATGGGGATATTGAATGATAGTAATATGTTGGATATAAAAAAAATTTAGAGAGAGGAAACATGTTGGCATAAAGAATGCCATCAGAATGAAATTAGAAAACACACAAATTGAAAGCATTGGATTTGACAGCAGAAAAGATCAAACTAAAAGAAAAGATGGAACTGAATTGGAAGAAAAAATATTTGGAAAGACTGATACAGTGATTAATTTGCCTCTTAATTTAAATTAACTTCCATCAAGACACATTTTTGAGGCAATTGATGGAGAAATATCAGGATCAAAAACTTTTAAGGGTATCATTGGAAATAAAATTGAAGATGTAATTAAGCTGAAGATAATTGATTTTGACTTTGCAAACAGCAACTTTGAAAAAATCCTCAAAGATGTCATTAAACAAATTTTTACTGACCAAAAATTTTTGTATGAAATGAGTGTTAGTATAAAATCAGGGAATATATCACCATCATTATCCAAGAAATCTCAATGCACCCTTCATCATGCCAGATGGCTAACAAAAGTAAACAGGATCTTATGGTTATACATTTCCACAAAACATCCTAACAAAGCCCTTCAACTAATGGTGCATGTAATGTGCCCACAAAGACGTGGACAAAAATATCCTATGATTATGGAGTGTGTACTAAGAAACATCTCGTGCTTTGCTCATCCTAAGAATGTATTACTTACAATGTTAGAGGGCATAAGAAAAGAGATTTAGTTGTTCAATGAATTATTCAAGCTAGAGCAAGGAATTCCAATGCAAGAGTTTTTGAACTGTCTAAAACACTAAATTTTAATGCAGATAATTATTCAAAATTTATTGATTGGGAAAAGAAAACAGTCACCCAGCAAACTGTTTTAAAGTACTTAACAATTGACAAAGTAAAACAATTTGTAAATGAGCCAATTAACACTTTCATAAAGTAACTGCAGTTACACAAGTGTCACAAGAATTAGATATGAAAACAGACATGAGTATATTTTGAATGTGATACAGTCCCAAAAAGAACTTAAGGAATTCGATAGTAAAAAAAAGTTGGTCTCAATAACTATTTAGATTTATAAAAAGGTAAATGTTAAGAAGTTTGTTCATTTTTTAACTTATTTTTTAAAATTTTGTAGGTTAAATTTCATTCATATTTTATTTATATATATATATATATATATATATAATATATATATATATATATATATATATATATATATATATATATATATATATATATATATATATATATATATTAGGGGTGCACCGATAAGCCAAGTAGCCGATTACCGATTAATCGGCCTTTTGAAATCGGCCGATTACCAATTAATCAGCCTTTCATCAAGGACACCTAATAAGTAATGAGTTATTATTATTAATTAATAATAAATTATTACTTATTATTAATTTAAATTAATACTGAGAAAAAAAGCAGTTATCAACATTATTATTTATTACTAATAACTATGCATGTTTTCATTATTAATGTAAATCATTTTTATTGCTTACTTTTCAGATATATTAAAAAAATAAAAATTTAAAATTTTAAAGATAACTCTAGATTCTAGAATCTCGATTATAGAGATATAAATAATTAAAAATTAATTACTTTGTAACGAAAGCAGTATGTCAACCAGTTATTGTTGGAAGTATTTTGATGTTCATCCTAAGGATAACAGTAAATGTATTTGTAAATTATGTAAAGCCACCATATCAAGAGGTGGAAAATCTGCAAAAAGTTATACAACGTCAAATATGTTGAACCACATTAAGAAAATTCATTCAGATGAAGCAAAAGCTGAAACGGATAAGCTGAAAAGGCAATATGATTGGTCACAGCCAAGTACTTCAGAAGCAAGTTGCAGCAACTATGAGCCTCCAAAAAAAGTTCAACCAACTATACAATCAGTTTTAGAAAAGAGTAAAATTTGGAATATTAACGATCACAAGTCCCAAGAGATACATTATTTGATAGGAGAAATGATAGCTGTTGATATTCAACCATATTCTTTAACATCTGACATTGGATTCCAAAGGCTTATTGCAAAACTCTGTCCTAATTACAGAATTCCATCAAGAAAATATTTCACAGACAAAATAATCCCGGATATATTTATGAAAGTAAAAGCAAAAATTCAGACATCGCTCGATGAAATTAGCAGTCTTTCTTTGACCACAGACATTTGGACAGCTTCAACAAATAATGCTCCATTTCTGAGTGTGACAGGTCCATTGGCTTTCAGATGAGTTTGAACAATGTAGAGCTGTGCTTAGAGTTGTTCCTTTCCCTGGTTCACATACAGCTGAAATAATAAGTGAACAACTACACATTGTTCTGAATGAGTATAAGATCTCCAACAAAATTTTTCTTGTACTACGAGATTCCGCCGCAAATATGGTTGGTGGTATGAGGGAGTGTGGTGTACAGTCACTATCATGTTTCATACACACATTGCAACTTTCAGTAAATGAATCAATATTTTCGCAAAAGGCTGTGAGCAATATAATTGCAATTAACAGAAAAATAGTCTCACACTTTAATCATTCTCCATTAGCGATTAGCAAATTAACCGAAATCCAGGAGCAGCTTAAATTAGACAAACATAAACTGATTCAAGATGTGTCTACTCGCTGGAATTCAACATATTATATATGCTGAAAAGAAATTTAGAACAGCGAAAAGCTCTTATAATGTATGCTGTTGACAATAACATTCCAACTTTATCAAGTTACCAATGGACAATTGTTGAAAAAGTTGTCCAGTTTATTAAGTCCATTTGAAGACATCAGCAAAGAATCAAGTAACAGAACATCAACTATATCAATGATAATCCCTACAATATTAGCTCTCAGATTATTTCTATTAAAAGCTACCAAACATACTGGTGAATTTAGTGGAATTATTTCAACTGTTGAAGAATTCAGTGCATCAACTGAAAAAAGATTTGCATCATACATAAATGAAAAATTTCTGTGCTTGGCTACTTTTCTCGATCCCAGATTTAAATTGAAATTTCAAAAGGATGACATTAAAGAAGACACTATTAAGAAATGGGTTATAGATATTGTAGAACATCAAGCTGAGATAAATTCTATTGATAGTCAAACAGGAGACAGCTCTTCTAATGATGATCAAGATAATGAAACTTATGAAAGTGTACCTAAAACTGTTTCCCTTTCAAAACTGTTAGATGATTTTGAGTCAAATAAGCCTATGAAAATAAATTCAGACAGACGTTGCAAGTACAACAGATGTGCAACCCAAACTCAGGAAGAGTAAATTTGTTACTCGTAGATGCGCAAAGGAACTGGATCAATATTTAACTCTACCAACACTTCAAAGAAGCGAAGACCCATTTCTTTGGTGGAAAAAGACACGGGAGACTTTACCAATATTGAGCAATTTGGCTTCAAAATATTTAAGCGCACCACCATCATCTGTTGAGAGTGAAAGACTCTTTAGTACAGGTGGTAATATCTATGAACCTACAAGGAATAGGCTGTGTCCTGAAAATGGGGAAACTCTTATGTTTCTGCATTATAACTTAAGAGTATTGAACTTTAAATACTGATGAGCTTGAGAGCTTAGATAGAAGACAACATGAATTGAAGAGGCAACAGTATAAACAGAAAACAAGGAAAACTGCCAAAATTTAGTAGTATTTTTATGCAATTTGTATGTATGTATTTGTATTAACAATGAGTCAATTATAATATGTTAATGTTTCATAATTTATGAATGATTTCTTAATAAAAAAAAAAAAAAAAAAAAAAAAAAAAAAGCCATAATAGCAGCCAGGCACAAAATGACTAACAATTTTGAAAATTATATTGGTATTGTTATTTGTTACTGTGTCGAAGCTATCTGATGATTAACTTGGCAGTTATGAAATGGTCTTGTAAAGGTTGGTTTGTTCTGGTAAAGGATTTAAGCAATCGGCCGATTAATCGTGTAAATAGCCGATTACCGATTAATCGGTAATATATTGGCCGATTACCGATTATCTGCCGATTAATCGGTGCACCCCTAATATATATATATATATATATATATATAATATATATATATATATATATATATATATATATATATATATATATATATATATATATATATATATATATATATATTATTATAATATTAAACAAAATAAGGATTTTGAAATAAATTTAAATGATACAAGTTTGATAAAAGAAATAAAATAGATATGTATAAATACATGTTATATTAATAATTTTATATCTTACATTTTTCAAACTATAACTGAAGTTCTTAAGAAAACCTGTTGAATCAGAAAAAAAAAAATTTTTTTACTTTTTTAAAAATTTTTTTTTACAAAATCTGTAATTTTCTGACATTTTTTTCAGAGAAAATGAATATAATCATTAATTTAAGTGAATGTTGACTATAATTAAATAAATCTCAATTAAAATTATATTTAATTTTCTAAACCTAATATTTCAGTGTTTTTAACCCTCTTTACAAATTTTAGGCAACCCAGGCCAGAACCACAGCCCTGGTCAGTCCCTATTTATGACATCATTGCACAGGTCTCATCATTGTTCCCATCTACATTATATATATATATATATATATATATATATATATATATATATATATATATATATATATATATATATATATATATATATAAAAGTTTATCTATAGTTGTAAATTTACATGTAATACTATATTATTTAAATCTAATTAAAGGGCAATTTTTAAAGTTAGCTTTGAATGATATAAGGTATTACTATTTTTTTAATTTTGTATTCCAGTATTAATTAGAACTTTGCCTAAAGTAATGGTAATAATAATAAATTCCACTAATTTTTTAACTTGTGATTATGGCTAGAATTGGAAATGAATTAAGTTTGAGGGACCCCATGTTAACTTCCTCGACTTTTATTCTAATCAAAAGCTTGACATTTGACAAATTATCGTAGGCCGTTGCTACTCTTGTTATTAGGTATGAACCACAATGAATTATCAAGTGTTTTTTATTCGTTTTTCCCAAGTGATGTTTCATTTATCATTGTATATAATCAAAATAATCAAAATTCAATATTCAACTGTTTATAGAACTATATGTTCTTACAATTTTCGCAAAACTTTTCACCCTGTCATCCATAAACCCAAACTGTATTTTAGTCAATTACAATCGAAGTTTGCTCCTCATGTTTCTAAGCCAACCGGTACCATACATAAACGAGTTATTGTATGAAACAATCTACGGATTTACAGCGCCTATCCTGTGATAAGACTACTTCCGGAACGTTAACAATTTTATAATCTGATGATTCTTTACACCCATAAACATTATTAAACAATCTAAAATATATTTATTTTTAAAAAAATAAAACAATTATAATTAACTTATAAAAAAGAAAAACATATGCTACAAATTATGAAATTTCATCATGGGTTCACACACGACCGGCTGACACCACGTGACGTTGCCGCCATAACCAAATGCACACTTACCGACAAAGTAACAGCCACAAGAAATTTTTTTATAATAAACTTTTATCAGCACTCGATTAATTCAAAACACTCAGAATAATATCTTTAAATAAATTATACATT
>SEYY01000062.1:72111-97440 GCA_009176605.1 Armadillidium nasatum | reverse complement strand
AAGTGAATGTTTTACTTTTTGCAGATGATGCGGCTTGTGTTGGTGGCAGAATCTGGAGAAAAGATGAGAATACTTGTGAGAGAGTTTGAAGGGAAATGTGCAAACACGAGATTGAAATTCAATCCAGCGAAGAATAAAGTTATGAGGATTGGAGGTGGGGATGAGGAAATGTGGAGGGAGGAATTGGTTTGTAGTAGGTGAATGAATTCAAATATCTAGTAATGTTGGGTGGAAAGTAAGGGTGGGACGGAAAAAGGAATAAAGAACAGAGTGGTAGAAGGAATGAAAGTATTTGGGGGCCTAAGAAAAGTATGGAAGAAAGGAAAAATTTCGAAAGAAATAAAGATAAGAATGTTTGAATGTATGTGTTCACCTTTCTGTATTGTATGTGTGTGAAACATAGATGACGAGGTGGTGAAAGCGTTGAAAGGTAAGAATAGTTATGTTTGTAAGAGAATTGTGGCGGGTACCACCTCACGAAAGTGGGAAAGGTGATAGTGAAATATATATATATATATATATATATATATATATATATATATATATATATATATATATATATATATATATATATATATATATATATATATATATATATATATATATATATATATATATATATATATATATATATATATATATATAGCCAAAACAACCCCACACAACTCACCAAAACACAATTAGAAACCCTAAACATTCAAATATCAACCCTAATAAAAACTCACACAACTAACAACTACCAAAACTTCCTCATCAAAAACTTGGACAACACAAACAGCAAAAGAGTCTGGAAAACAATCCACACAATTCACAATGCAAAAAACAACCCACTTCACACTCACGAAACTCCAACCAATCCCACTACACAAACCCCTTTAACTCCCAAGCAACACATCAACCTACTAGCCACACACTTCGCTAAACAAAGTAGCTTACCTTCCCACCCTCAAAACAGAAAAATAATAAAAAAACTGAAAAAGCTACACAACAACCAAAACAACCTAAACGCCATCACACCCACAAACACTCAAAACACCATTAAATCTATCAAAAACTCTCCAGCAACAGGACCAGACAACATATCAAATATTCACCTAAAACACCTATCCATCCACACAATCACATACATAACCTCCATCTTCAACAAATCCATCCAACTCAACTATATCCCTCCCCTATGGAAAAAAGCATTAATCATCCCTAAACTAAAACCCGGCAAAGACCCTTCAAACCCCTCCTCTTACCGCCCAATCTCCTTATTATCCACCATCTCAAAACTTCTTGAAAAACTAATCCTAAATTCTATCCTCCTAATTCATCCCACAACAAAACTTCCAACACGGGTTCAAACCCAACCATTCCACCACCACTGCACTTACCAACATCATCCAACCTATAATAAACGGACTAAACCATAAGCCACATCACAAAACTATATTAATAGCAATTGACATAAACAAAGCCTTCGATACTGTCCCGAGACATAATCTTATCCATAAAATCCTCCAATCCAACATCACAACAAATACTAAGAAATGGCTATCCAACTTCCTATCAGGCAGAACCGCCCAAATACAACAAAACGGCCATAAATCACGTACCATCAACATAAAGAACGGAGTTCCCCAAGGAGCCATACTCTCCCCCACTCAACAGCTTCCACCCGCATCACTTCATACGCCGACGACATAACTATTGCCACCACTCACAAAGACCTCACCACCGCAACAACACTCACACAAGACTACCTAACACAACTCCAAACTTGGCTAGTAGAAAACAGGATGACGGCATCACCAAACAAATCCTCCATAACCCTCATAACAACAGACAAACACTTATCCAACACCTACCCACAAGTCCTACTAAACAACACCCCCATACCCTTCAACAAATCCCCAAAGATTCTCGGCCTAACATTTGACACTCACCTCACTTTCTCCAAACACATTCAAAATACCACCACAGCCGCAACCAGAAAACTCAACATCCTCAAAACAGTGGCCAACACTGACATACACAACAACATACAAACCTCAATAGCAATCTACAAACAATTTATACGCCCCACCATCAACTATGCCTCCCCCATCTGGCACCCTCTGCTCTCCGACCAAAACTTGACGACACTCCAGATAACACAAAATAAAGCCCTTCACACCATTACAGGCTGCACACCCACAACCCCTCAACAACACCTTCATAACGAAACCAAGATACTACCTATAAGGAACCACCTCGAAATGATAGGCACCCAATTCTATGCAAAAACCCGTCTACCCACACACCCATGTCACAAAACTCTCCTCCAACCTACCAATCAAAGACTAAAACAACCTCCATCGTCCACCGGAGCCTTTTATAAACGGATCCTAAATCACATTCCCCCTCCTCCCCCAATACCACAACAACCAAACGTATACACACTCAACTAACACATTCATATATGATCAACAGACCTCCAAACAGCATCCTTAACGAACCCCCTCCCGAAATAAACACCGACTCCAACAACCTCCCAAGACACTTACAAATCTCACAAGCAAGATTGAGATGCGGGCACCACCCAAACTTACAACATTACAAACACAATTTCAATTTAAACCAGGCAACATCTTCCACTTGTACCAGATGCAAAAGGGCCCCGGAGACCGTAAATCACTTTCTTTTACACTGTCTCTCCAACTGTCGCCCCAAAATCTTCTGGGGCATCACTTCTTTGAAAGATCTCTGGACGAGACCGACTGCGGCGGGAGGCTTCATTAGCGAAGTGTGGCCGCCTCAACAGGGGGTGGTCAGGGGGTGAGAAGGTAAAAAAAAAAAAAAGTATATATATATATATATATATATATATATATATATATATATATATATATATATATATATATATATATAATATATATAATAATAATAAATAATAACATCCGCATCCGCATCCGAACTTTTCGAAAATTCAACATCCGCATCCGCATTCGCACTTTCGAAAATTCAACATCCGCATCCGCACTTTCGAAAATTCAGCATCCGCATCCGCACTTCTCCAAAATTCAACATCTTCATCCGCAAATTGGAAAATATGACATCCGATCCATCACTATATATATATATATATATATATATATATATATATATATATATATATATATATATATATATATATATATATATATATATATATATATATACCTTGGTAAGGATAATATATATATATATATATATATATATATATATATATATATATATATATATATATATATATATATATATATATATATATATATATATATATATATATATATATATATATATATATATATATATGCTATATATATATATATATATATATATATATATATATATATATATATATATATATATATATATATATATATATATATATATATATATATATATATATATATATATATATATAATATAAACTTATATATATATTGTTAAGGCAAGTGGATAGACGACACCTGCCCCTAGCCGAACAGAAAAAACCGATCGACCTTAGATGGTCAGAAAGAAAGGAGGGACGACTAAGGAGGCTAGTGAGCGCCCGCTCACCTCGATTGCTCAACGGAACTAAGAACCACTCAGGTTCGATATGGCCGGATCTTCCAAATCGTGTACTTTAGGAGACTATACTACGTAATGAAACACTGAGCAAAAATGTATAAAAATATATAATTCAATAAAAAAAAATATAGATTATTTAATACCCAAAAATAAATAGTAATTTAAACACAATATAGAATATGTATATAATATAAATTAATACTCTTCAATGGAAGAATATACAAATTATAAAAATAATTTTATGATAAAGTCGATATTAAGAGACGCGATTTAACTTATCTTTATCTAGATTTGAGTTTTCATAGAATAACCTGGCGAGACCGGAACTTCTCCAGTATTGAGTATACACCCACAATTGCGGACTAGATTATGACAGGCCAGCCGGAATGTGAATGATGACTGAGATTACAGCTGGTAATGACTCTAGATTAGTTTTCTACACCTCACGTAAGGAGTCAATTCTTATAGAATATATGGCGTTGTACATGGATTACAATTATTTCAGACCATATGTAGAATACTATAGCCAGTACTGCTCACTCAGAACAAGACCTGAATGTTTACTCGATCTCAAGATTTCAGATTAATAGGCAATAAGACCCTAGACTGGCACCTGTGGGAATTACAAACAATTACCCCAGTGCCACACCTTAATAAAAATGATCTTAACATATAATAAATTAAATAATAAAAATCATAAAGAATACCACAACCTACCCTTGTAAGGGTAATATGCCGTCGTCTTGACAATCGCAACTTGCTTAAATTGTATAATATCAACCTGTTTTAAATATTGCCTGAAATGGGAACAATAGCTCATAAGATTTTACTATTAGCACAAGCGAAAATAAATAATAAAAGTAAATAAATAAATTTAACATAGGAGAATAACATTAACGCATCTAAAAGAATAAACACGTTAATGTCAATCTCCCATCATGCTCTCCAATCCATGACATGGCACAGGCATATTAATTTTGGGGATCCTACGCATAGCCAGAATAAACACATAACAGCCAAGCAACAAGCAGGTAAGACTATTCTTCCGAGAATACTCCATGCAACCTGAAACGAGAAAAATATACTCGGCAGCAGCCAGCCCCTTACATTACCCCCCACTAAAAATGAGGTCATTTTTAAAGAATACAAAAAGCAGCCGCCGAGATTGTTCTCGCTTCAGGCACCAGCAAAATGTAAACAACCCAACGAGTTCCCGAGTCCCGCCAAGGCTCTACGCTATTGCATTAAGGCACAGAATATATAAAAAAAATACAAAAATATTATCAAATTGGCTTTACAACATTAGCCAATACAATAGAAGGAAACCTTAATATCAACATCAAGGCTTTACAACATTAGCCAAAATGCGAATTGCATAATAATACTACCCTTATGGCTTTACAACATTAAGCCATAAGGTTAAATGGTAATTCAAAGATATGAATAATACTATATAAATAAGAATAGGAACAAAAATTAATACATACCCAATTCTAAAAATATAGTAATGTAAAACGGAGCTTTACAACATGAGCTCAAAATATATATAACGCAAAAATGAAACAAAAAAAATTCTTTATTAAATCTCCACTATAAAATAGTGATAATAGAATACAAAATAAAATTTATCTTTATCTTTTTCATGTCATAAGAACCTTATATATCTGTTCTTTCGGCAAAACAGATGTCTATTTATTATATAAAAAAAAAAAAAATTCTCTTGTACATACAGAATATGCCTTCCTGCATAATGATAATACAGAATACACCTATGACCCAGGAGGATCAGTCTTCCCTTCTTTCATCCACTCCAACATCTGTTGAGCCCTTGTCAGAATATCCCATCGCAGGGCAGCACTCGCTTCCTCTGGTACCAAGCAACGTTCCAGTCCCTGTAAATAGAACCATAGCTGACGTTCCTTTGCCTCTGGTAAAGTATGTAATAATACCAAAGGGGCAGACATTGAACTAGGTACAGCCCTCGACGACTCCTGTTCACTGGGTGTTTCCAACCCCTCAAGCTCCTCACTCCAATGAGACGGGATGTGAGTAGTCTCTTGAGCTTTCAAGAATACTCCGGATGATGGTTGAAACTCCATCAGATCCTTGAGCTGCAACACCCTGGACGTGATGGTCTCTCGTCCACGCATATTACCTCTGGTGGACTTCGCACGACAGGCAACACACTCTGAATGGCCATAGGTGGTGTAGCCACCGGATCCGGAGGTAAGTCCAGAATATGCCTTTCCGTGAAAAGATTCGCAGTCTGCGAAACCTCTTCTTGCGGCTCAACAGGATCCTGTTCCAGTAGAAGGTTGACTGACGATCCTCCCGGAGACACAGAAGGCGAAACTGCCACCAATGTTTCTACAGGTATGACAGTGGGAGAACCTGTCACCTGCCCATCCCCAGATGTACTCGGGTTCGTATGACTTGGGTCAACGGCAGAAGAAGGAACAGAGGCAGCCACCGTTGCAGCTGGAGACGACCCATTTTTCCCACGAAGAACCAACCATCGCCCCAACCAACGAAGAGAATCAAAGAAATGGTACACGCACAATGGTGTATAATGTAACCCATCATGCAACATCTCCACAAATTGAAACTCCGGCCGGCTTCCCCGCAAGAACTGAGCATGTGGTCCCGCACGTGTTGGTAAGCACAAGACGGTGTCCACGTAGTTATTAAAAGCGTGGTTCATCATCAGAATATGCTTCGGAAACCACGAATAAGCAGAGTCATTCTTTAATGACAACGACTGAGAATACACTTCCCTCGCTTTCCTGAACAGAATATTCCTTTGGAAGCGATGATCTTTTTCCATGAGCTTGATGTACTGCTCATTGTTGTGTTTAGCAAGAATATGGGCATTGTACTGATATATGTTTTTAACACTAGGCAGTACCAAATAGATCATTACATGCCGATTACGCAACGTACAATGATCCAACATATCCTTTCATGAACCCTGGAATCCCGTTCCAATTGGCATCTGGGTCCCAAGTAATTAAACTGACCCCAGGCGCTCCCTCCAATGGAACCTTCCTCCAGGCCAAAGAAGTAATGCCCATCAAGAGGACGACATCTATCCTCGCCGTAAAAGCTGCCTTTAACGCCTCCCCACTTTGCAGAATACTCCGTCCTGGACAAGAATCCACCTGGATCGTAATCCGAAACCTCTGCTCCAACTCCGCCGCCGCCCTCCGAAAAACTGAAGCTTCGGAGTCACCGATGATCAGAATATTCTTCATCTGAAAGGGCATACAGGGTCTTAGAAATTTTACATTGGTGATAATATCATAAAAACAAATACATGAATAATATTTATATTTTTTAAAAAATTTATTAAAATTACAATTAAAGAACCATGGCACTATTGAAACAATATACCAATTACTGGTCCGACCTTTGATACTCCAGAGGCTTATGCATGATGTGTGGATAATCATACACCCGCCCCCTAGAACGTGTATATGGCTGGTTACTTATCATACAAGTTTGCTCCGGCTCAGATTCCTGCGCTTCGGATTCTACTCGGTATGAATCGTTCAAAGTACTCTCCCATAATACTCTCCGCCACCGCACTTTCATGCTCACTCAGGGAAGAATCAATAGAATATTCCAATCCCAGAGAACAATTTTGCGGCGATGGTCTAAGCAAATTCTCCACCTGAGGACTGAACCCCTCAAACTCTACTGCATCGGAGGATACTCCTAAAAGATCTAACATACTAGTACCTTCAGATCCTCGAGACTCTCCCAATGAACTTTGCTCCTCTGAACTTTCTGTTGATGGCACGAAGACTACACGGGGATTATTAAATGACAACCTCCTGCCCTTATAAGGCACCGCTGTATAATGCAAAGCTGCGAACGGTATTCTAAAGTCATCCGGCTCCGCCACCGACATTGAAGCATCCCTTCTCACATGACTATTTCTCTCTACCCTTTCAGAAGTTGAGCCTTCCGACATGCCAAAAGACTCCTCCACCATGTCCGATAATTCCTTACTAACCTTAGACAGTTGGGCTGTTAAGATGGGCTTATTAACCCTATCAAATTGCTCCTGTAATTCTTGCAAATTAGGTAGCAAAGAATACTCTGATTCAGAAAATGGTGTTACGTCAAATCCGCAAAAGTCCGACTCGACTTCTCCCAACTCTGGTGCGTCAAACAAATCCTCCTGCACTTCCTCTAACGCCTCCTTCAACCTTGGCAATGCTTCCACACCAATCTCCTCTGTCGCATCCTCTCTCTCCTCACTCATCCCCAGCATCAAGCTTTTAAAATACGGATTCCGCAACAAATACCTGGGAACATCCACCCAAGGCCGCAGCTGAGAATAATGAGCGGAAAGTTGTTTATTCTGCGAACAAAATGGATAGCGAGATATAACATAGGACAGGTCGTTAGAATGTACGTGAAGAATAATGAAAGGTCCCGTAAAACGAGTCTTAAATTTATTAGACACCAAATCACCCTGATGGTGCGTCTTAAAAGCCACCTTTTCTCCTTCCTTAAAGGGTGCAAAACGGGAAGCTGGTTCACGCCAGTACTTTTGCAAACAGGGACTCCTTGAAAAATCATGTGCATGCTTTAAAAGAATATCACTCGGTGTAGCATCAATAGCCGAATGCCATGTATTATTATACAGAATAACCGCCTGAGGCAACTTATCATCCCATGATGCAGGATTATCCTGTGCCAACATTCGCAAAGTTTGCAACAAAGTGCGATTAACCCTTTCCGTCACTCCGTTACCTTGTGGCATATGACTAGAAATTAATACATGTGAAATTCCGAATTCTTTCAATACCTTATTAAATGGTTCCCCCATAAATTCCAGCCCACGATCACTCAAAAGGCGATCAGGAATATACGGTAAAAATGGCAAGAGTTTGTACTTGAAAGCATTAGCGACTGAAACACTAGTTTTATTACTTAGGGGCACTATAGAGATAAATTTTGAAAAATGGTCAATAGCTACTAAGCAGTATTTATTATTTCTATGGGTACGGGGCAACTGCAATAAATCAACGGCCAACAAATCAAAAGGATAAGAAGATGAAATTTTTAACATAGGGGGTTTTATCGTATTAGGATTATTTTTATTTTGCTGGCACTGTGAACATGAACGGCAAATGTCCGAGACTACCTGGACTACCCTAGGATTCCACAACTCCTCATAAATAAGGAATATCAATTTATTGCGTCCTAAATGACCATACTCATAATGTATTTGGGAGACCATAGATATTAAGAAAGAGAAAGGGACAATATATTTTTTCCTATTATTTACATCAATACATAGAATACCACCTTCTATATAGATTTTGTTATGAACTGGTTTATACAGTTTTAAAACCTTACTCCATTGAGCTACAGGGGTATGATTTTTAACTACTCTCAATAAATTTTTTAACAGGGAATCTTTCTTTTGTTCCTTAAGAATAAGCTCACTATCTATAGAAAAAGAGGACAGTGAAAGAAGATTATCCCTATCATCTAGCACATTATCATTATTAATTTTTACTAGCTTTATTGGAGGTATATTGATCATATTGACTTTAACCTGCTCAGTTTCATGACTAAATGGAACAAGAAGATTATAATGTACCCCAGAAACACATTTTAAATGACATATATTAGAATCAGAATCATTACCATAAATCATAGGTATTGGGGTGTTAAAATAAACTAAAACCCTACACTTACTCAATTGTGTAAACGCATGAATAGCCTCAGGAACAGGCATCTGACCAGGGTATTTCATTAACCTTAATCTTTTTAGTGTATTTCGTCCTTGCAGATTATACTTACGAGGATCTTTCAACATTTCCCCGATAACTACCTCTCTGATCTCTGCATGACCTTGCTCAGTCCCTTCCAACCACAGGGATAAGCACCGGAACAGAGAATCCCCTCCTCCAGGTACCTCCACCTGTTTAAACCCAGCTGGAATAAATGACTGATTCGTAATACAATCATCCACTTCTTCAACCACAGCATTAGAATTTTCCAAATCCTCTGTAGGGACTGGCGAACGCGACAAAGCATCAGCAAGAATATTCTTATTCCCGCTTATGTGCCTTATTTCGAAATTGTACGCGCTTAATTCATTTAGTGTCCTAGCGATGCGACCATCTGCTGCTGACATGTTATGCAAATATTGAAGAGGTTCATGATCGCTATAAATAATAAACTTCTTTTCGTTGCACAAGAATGGTCTCAACGCCTTGACTGCCCAACGTAGAGCAGCTAATTCCCGTTCCACGGTAGAATAACTTTGTTGTGCTTTAGAAAAGGTCATTGAAATATACGCTATAGGTCTGGATTCACCCTCTTTCTGTTGTGACAGAACAGCTCCACTTCCGATGTCTGAAGCATCAACATAGAGTTCTAATGGGGGCGAATCCTGACTATAATCTGGAAATGTCAGTACGGTGGGACTCACCAGAGCAGACTTAAGCTTATCAAAAGCCGTCTGACATTCCGGCGTCCAATTTACTACTCGTCCTCCTGTCTGACAAGACAGGGGCTTGCTAATTGCAGAACAATCAGGAATATGCCGACGGTAAAAGTTCACCATTCCCAAAAACTGCCGTAGCTGTTTGACAGTGGTGGGAACTGGGAAATTCAAAGCTCCCTGACAGATTCTTCTCCAGTGGAAGAATACCCTGACCACTGATAAGGTGGCCCAAGAATTCCACTGACTCTCGGCACAATTTAGTCTTTTTGGGCTTTAATTTGAACCCGTTTACATGTAGCGCTCTTAAAGCTTTTTCCAAAGATAGAATATGCTGCTCGAAAGTCTCAGAACGAATTATAATATCATCTAAGTAAGCCATTACTTCTGACCATGGAATACCAGATAAGGCCAGCATCATGCCTCTTTGGAAAGTGGCCGGCCCGCCTTTCACACCAAATGGCATTCTGAGGAACTCGTAATGCGATAGCGGGGTGGAAAATGCCGTCTTCTCAATACTATCCTCAGCCATCTCAATCTGATAATATCCTCGTACCAAATCGATTGTCGTAAAAGAATTTCGCGCCCGACATATTATATATCGAGTCAATAAGGTTTGGCAATGGAAAAGCGTCACTTTTGGTTACCCTGTTGAGAGCACGGTAGTCTAAACATAAACGTAGAGAACCATCCTTTTTGCGGACAGGGACAACAGGAGCAGAATAAGGTGACCTACTCTTCCGGATAATTCCGCCTTCCTCCAACTCCCGGCATTGCCGTTCAATCTCTTGGGAAAGTGGTCCTTGAAATCGTCTTACTGGCACGTGAACAGGGCGATCAGTAGTCAACTCTATCTGGTGTTGAACATTCCTTGCGAGTCCCACATCATCATCGCCGGTGCTAAGCACGGAAGAATACTTCAACAAAAGATCACAGAGTCTGCTCTTCTGGGAGTCGTCCACTGGAATTGCGGAAAACTGAAACTCCTCGTAAATTCTGTCCTGCGTCCAAAACTTTTGAGACTCCCGGCTGTCGGCGTCCTTCTCCACGTTGACACTATTAATCAAGATATTGGATGTTTCAACTGGAACAGCCATTCCCAAGGTTATACCCTTTCGGTACAAAACGTGAGGATTCACTATGATTGAATAGTGCTACAACTTGATGATCTTGCATCGCAATAACCCCAGAGAGAACCTCCAGATTACCCTCCTGAATTCCCTCCAAGATGAAAAAATCCCGAGAATATGAGCAGCTAGCTAAGTTTACTGAAACCAGCCCGCACTGATGCCCCTTCAATTCAATATTCTCCCCAGTATGAACCATCACGCCGTTAGCATCCCTAGTGGAATCAGAAGCCACCACCCGGAACCTATCTCCCTCCCTGCATAGCAATTGATAAGTAGACATATCAGGAAGAAGATTATTTGTCCTCAAGAGAGGAACCCCGAGAACTAAGGATTCTTGCAAGAACTCGGATGGAACTACCAAAAAGTCATCCAGCTTGGTTATGAAACCACCAAGAAAGCGCAGACTAAGATTAACCATTTGTGACACGTTAATAGTCTTGTGGCCTAACCCACTGATAGCTCTTATAGGAGAAGAATATACTTCCAAATCTGACAAAGATTCTACCACTGACGACCTAATAAGATTGACACAAGCGCCATTATCCACTAGACAGTTGAAAGTCTTGTCAGAATACCCCTCAATAGAGACGTTGACTAAGAGTGGTTGGCTATCCAGATGATTGAAATTTATCTGAATTATCTCGTCAGAAGCAGAACTCGTTTGAACAGCACCCTGTAATGGATCAGTTCTTGATTCACCGTTCTCCATAGCTTGACCCTCAGCTACGGAGCTACTTAGTTTAAAGATGAACCACTGCATGCACCCGGCTCATGACTACCATTACAGGCAGTACATGTCCTTGGGCGTGCACCCAGATTATTCCTTTGAGGTTTCGGTGCTTCCCGTTGACCTTCTGAGGAATTGCCTTTATTGGTGCAATCCTTCCCAAGATGTCCCGCTGAACAAAGTGGACAAACTGGGGAAGTCTGTTTAGCTGAGGGCTGACTCTCCTCCTTCCTCTGCTTCAGAATACGGCAGTCCTCCCTCTGATGTCCCTGTTTCCTGCAGTAAGAACAAATATTTTGAAACAGAAAACAAGTCATCAAGTGTGTGGTTATTTTTACCACAATAGTGGCAAAACTTCCCACGATTGTCATTAGTTGGATTTCTTCCCGTCTTAGGGCTTCCGTTATTACGTAGCGCCTTAGAGGGTTTTTCGTTTCTCTTTGTCGGTGACGTTTGATTTTTTTGAGCAGATGTCCTCTTCGGTACGAATCTCTTCACCGCTTCACTCCAAGCCGATCCTCCATGATTGGTATTCACTTGAGAGATGTTAATCACTTCTGGCCCATCAACAAAGCTCTGCTCCGCCCTGAGCTCATTGTAATGCTCATTGGCCAGTCGAACAATTTGATCAAAAGCAAGCTTCTGACCAGAAGAACCTTCGTGATTAAGAATATAATCACGCATTCTCTGCTCCACTGCTGGCGGTAGATTATGTAGAAAAGCTTTCCTGAGATTATCATGAGAGCGCATAGATACACCAGGATACGCCCGGTTAGCCAATTGCTCAAGACGCAGAGCGAACATGTTAATGCTCTCCACCAGGCTTCATTTTTGCCAACATAAACTCCTGAGATGCTTTTTCGATTTTTTGCTTACTCTCATAATCCCACCAATGCAAGAGGGACTGTTTAACAACAGCATACGAGTCTTGCTCCACGGTTAATTGATGGTAAAGATCAGAATATGACCCCTCCAGATAATTCCCGAGAATAGTCAACCAGTCCTCCTGCTGATCCGGATAGGAAAGCTCACAATATCTCTCGAACTTTCGGAAAAACTGGTGCAGATTATGACTTTTATCTGGGTGGAATTTCTGTGGTGGTACAGCTCTAGGTCGATATGCTCGCGCGTGCAATTGCGTCATAATATTCATAGATTTTACTAGCATAGTCAACTGAGCTTCGATAGCATCCAGTCGTGCATCTGGAGACACTGAACCATGAGAAAGTGGAACATCATTATTAATGGAAGAATTATGAAACACCTGAGAAGAAGCGATAGGGTCTGGGTAAATATTTGTAGGCACCGTCGTGTCAAACACCGGTTGCCGAGTTACAGAATAAGGCCAACCCGCAGTTACAACAGTTGTGGAAGGAACAGAATATGCTTGCGCCCGGGATACTCCCGGAAACCTCGTGAGTGGTGGTAAAGAAAACTCCCCAAACCGATCTCTCGCAACCCCCAAGGGTCCAGCACCACTAGCCCTCCCCGATTGCGGAAGAAGATGCGCTTCTTCACGATCAAATGGGAAGATTACTCGTTCTGGTGCCGGTTGCACATGCGCAGCCACCGAGGCCTGTGCTGATTTCAGCCTCTCTGCTCTCTCCTCATCCAACTGTCTCTTAGCGTCAGCCAAAAGTTCCCGCATTTTTCTCATCTCGACAGCCATACCATGGTCCATGCCCGCTGCACCCTCGGACTCAACCGACTGATTGAATAGACTAGTCAAGGCCACGTCCTCAGGTTTATTCTCCTTCTCAGACATAATTACGTAATTAAGATATATAATATATGATTAGGGTTAAACAATTAATGCTCAGATATTTATAATATATATTAGTGATGACAGTCTCCAACACAATCAGAAGATCCTGGCAGGGTCGCCACTTATGTTAAGGCAAGTGGATAGACGACACCTGCCCCTAGCCGAACAGAAAAAAACCGATCGACCTTAGATGGTCAGAAAGAAAGAGGGACGACTAAGGAGGCTAGTGAGCGCCCGCTCACCTCGATTGCTCAACGGAACTAAGAACCACTCAGGTTCGATATGGCCGGATCTTCCAAATCGTGTACTTTAGGAGACTATACTACGTAATGAAACACTGAGCAAAAATGTATAAAAATATATAATTCAATAAAAAAAATATAGATTATTTAATACCCAAAAATAAATAGTAATTTAAACACAATATAGAATATGTATATAATATAAATTAATACTCTTCAATGGAAGAATATACAATTATAAAAATAATTTTATGATAAAGTCGATATTAAGAGACGCGATTTAACTTATCTTTATCTAGATTGAGTTTTCATAGAATAACCTGGCGAGACCGGAACTTCTCCAGTATTGAGTATACACCCACAATTGCGGACTAGATTATGACAGGCCAGCCGGAATGTGAATGATGACTGAGATTACAGCTGGTAATGACTCTAGATTAGTTTTCTACACCTCACGTAAGGAGTCAATTCTTATAGAATATATGGCGTTGTACATGGATTACAATTATTTCAGACCATATGTAGAATACTATAGCCAGTACTGCTCACTCAGAACAAGACCTGAATGTTTACTCGATCTCAAGATTTCAGATTAATAGGCAATAAGACCCTAGACTGGCACCTGTGGGAATTACAAACAATTACCCCAGTGCCACACCTTAATAAAAATGATCTTAACATATAATAAATTAAATAAAAAAATCATAAAGAATACACAACCTACCCTTGTAAGGGTAATATGCCGTCGTCTTGACAATCGCAACTTGCTTAAATTGTATAATATCAACCTGTTTTAAATATTGCCTGAAATGGGAACGATAGCTCATAAGATTTTACTATTAGCACAAGCGAAATAAATAATAAAAGTAAATAAATAAATTTAACATAGGAGAATAACATTAACGCATCTAAACAATAAACACGTTAACATCAATCTCCCATCATGCTCTCCAATCCATGACATGGCACAGGCATATTAATTTTGGGGATCCTACGCATAGCCAGAATAAACACATAACAGCTAAGCAACAAGCAGGTAAGACTATTCTTCCGAGAATACTCCATGCAACCTGAAACGAGAAAAATATACTCGGCAGCAGCCAGCCCCTTACAATATTTTTTTTTAATTCCCAATTTTTCTTTATCAGAATTCTTCAAGGATTTCAAAAATGTTATCCTTTTTAATGTACATTAAGTAGTATTTGTAATATTTGTGTGGACTAAAGTGCAGTCTGGCCCTTATATATATAATATATATATATATATATATATATATATATATATATATATATATATATATTATATATATATATATATATATATATATCGAACAAAAAAAAAACAATAAATCCGTAATTTTTCTTTCACAAAAAAAAAAAAAAAAAAAACATCTCCACCTCACCAAGTTCTATAACAAACCGTTTTATTTAGTGTTTGTATTCTTTACGCTCTGTCCTTTTAGGACAACTGGCAACATTCAAATATTTTAAACATTCGAAAATAATCTCCATGTTGCTAAAAAGTAAAAGAAAGACAAACTGGCAACTTGACAAAAACTGCTATTGCAATTTGTCATACTTTTTTTCATAAGTTGCTATATCTCTCCTATTATTTAGGAACAAAAATTTTTGTCTAATTTAGGACTGAGAATTTACAGCCCATATTTTATATAATGCAATGCGTTAAAAAAAAATATCGTACCCAAAAATTTGCAGTTGCAAAAGGCATTTAATTCGAATTTTCTTTATTGATTTATACTTTTTATGTATTAAGTTGTTAAAAAAATGAATTTAAATCACTTTTCTCTGATAAAAAATTCATATTTATATCAACATTCTACGCCTGGTATTTTTAATTAGGAGGGGCTGCAGCCCTGGAGCCCTTATAGACGAGCCACCACTATATATATATATATATATATATATATATATATATATATATATATATATATATATATATATATATATATATATATATATATATATATATATATATATTAGGGTTTGGTTTAAACCATGTTTTTTTTTTGGTTTAAACAACTAAAATAAAATAATGTTTTTTGGGTTGGTTTATTTGTTTTCTTTGGTTTTGGAAAATTTGCATCTATTGAGTGTTTAAGAATGGTTCAAATGGTCTGGAGTAGCTTTTGCATTTTAATGTTGAACATATAGATTAACAAAATTGGCATGAATTTTGAGAGATGCCCAACTTTAAATATAAAACTTCACGATTTAGATTTGAAGATTTGACCTATTCTTAACAGGAATAATATTTTTTAAAAATTACTTAAAAAATGAAAATTAGTTCTAATAGTGGAACAGCATCAGAAGAAAAAATTATTGAAGTTGTAGGGGAATTGACTTTAGTTGTAAAATATATGAAAAGAGGTTCAAGGTTCATGTAAGCTTTCAGCAAGTACCTATTTTTATGCAAAACACAATTTGAAAAATTAAAATAATTTTCCAGTTGCATTTAATCTTCCTTTCTTTAGGGCCTCAAGCAGCACTCACCTGAAATTTTTTTTTTAAATTTTGGCTTCGGTGTTTTTCTTTTTATTTGGAATTAGTTAGATTTGGCACTGAAGAAAGATATTAGGGAGGGAATCTTATTGTTGTTATTTAGTTGATGTAGTGTGAGCTGAAATGTTAACAAATTGAATTACAAAAGTATTTAAAAGATTTAAATCTTTAGGTTTTGCAAATTTTTATTTTTTAAATATTTTTTTTAATGTTGCTGAAAGAATGTTTTAAAAGTTTATTATAATTATAATCAAATTTATTCTGATAAAATAAACCCAAAATGTTTTCCCACATTAATACAGGTTTTGTTAATTACTGCTTCACTGTCCAGGTTGTCTAATTTTATTATCATTTCTTTTATGATACTTTTTTTTTTTTTTTTTTTAATTCAATATTCAGAAAATAAAAAAGCATTTCAATTATTAATTTTTTTTAAGGTAATAGATAATGGAAAAGCTTCTACTAAAATTAAAAGGAAGATAGTCAGAAAATGTAATAATGAGCAGCTTACCTTAGATATGAATGAAGACTGCCCGTCTAAGGTGAGATATTTTTCTTTGTATAATTGTGTTTCATTGTAATTTTTTTAAATGTTCCACTTGTTCCACTATGATTAATTATTATGGCTTCATGAATTATTTGTTCTGAAAAACATTTTGGCAAAGCTTACTGGACACCGTTTCAACTATGTAGCTTTATATGCTTAAATAAAAAAATTTGCTGCTAGCAATACTTAAAAACATATTCAAGAACTTTAATGTTTTTTCATTTTATTAAATCCTATTACTTGTTTCCAAATTTTTTATAATTTTCATAAATTTTTTGGGGAGAAAAAATATATATATATATATATATATATATATATATATATATATATATATATATATATATATATATATATATATATATATATATATATATATATATATATATATATATTCTACTTTAAGTAAAAGTGTACATAAAAGATTTTTAGTAAATTTTAATATGAGAGAAATATTAATTTAATTAAAATTTGAATAACAGTTGACCTCAAAGAAGACCTAATACTCTCAGTGCAAAAAATAAATATAAGATAATTATGGTATTTTGTTCTGAACTTAATACTTGTAAAAAAAATTTTTTTATGAAAGCGGTAGCACTATATTTATATATAAATATTATGTAAAATAAAAAATATTAGTGTAACAACAGTTTAAAATGAAAAATATATCTGTACAAGTACAAAATTAACCATCAAGAATTAGAAAATCCATTATTTGCCAAAAAGTTCATAATAAATAAAGGTAAAAAGCTTGGAATTATAATTGTTTAACAGAAATTGGCTCCTTTCTATAGACTCTGTAGTACGAAAAATATTTAACTTGAAACTGTTATTATTTCTGTCTGCAACACCCATAAATATTCTTCATCTAACTTGTTCATCTAACTACTAAGTATATTAAATATAAATATATCGGTGTATCTACTGAGGTCATTCACCTTTAAGTTTTAGTTTAGCTTTTAGGATTTTTAGGACCTTCAAAATAGAATGTAATAAACAATCGAATAACTTCTAACTTTCTTGCTTTAAAATACCCACACAGCTCACTTTCAACTTCAGTGAGTGAGGATAAGGTAGTGGAAAAACCATATGCAGAGGACAATTTTTATACATTAAACCTCACATTATCGACAGCACTAGTCCTCATATATCACAAGCCAAGTCCGTCCTTGAGACTCTTGTCCCTTTGCTTCTTTTTTAAACTTTCATCTACACTCACCATTTTTTTTAACATTAATAATAATTACCCTACACCAATCTTAAAACTAAAACTAGCATTTCTAATAACAAAATGCAAGAAATAAAGAAGTAGAGACTGAATCAGGGTTAATTTAAAGGGTCAAAATATCTCGTTTGCTTTTGCCTGCACCCAATCTACATTAAACACTTACATCCTCACTGTAGTACAAGGTCTGTCATTCTCTATTCCTTGGTATTCACCTTCTAAATTAGATTCATCTAAAACATCACTATCATCTGCCTTACTGTCAATCCTGTCTTTATCTCAATTACTTTCTGGCTTTTTCTATTTCTGAGATCCTGTACTCTTTCAACTTGGCTGTCACCTTTTTCCTGATTTCCTAAAATGTTGGAACTTTCTCTAAGGCCTGTAACAATTCAATCCAGTGTCAGTATTCTAACATCTTCACAAAACTCATCAACATTTACCCCACAGACCAAAATTTCTGAAAATCACAGTCATTCTGCAAACTCTCACACAATTACACATTTCCGTCCTGTATATCATTTACCTTCAATGATTTATCTATTTCAGTTGAAGTTTCTTCAAAAGAACTCCTTATCTAACCAATTTCTCACAAAACATCTTTGTACATCAGCTTCTACATTAGAAATTTTCATAAATATTTCTCTTTCACTTTGAGCCTTTTTTTCTCTGAAATTTTCTTTCTTTTTAGAAAATACAATCTCTTTCCGTAATATCTTATCTATTTCACCATCGTTCTCCAATTAACTTTCAATATTCTTTCATACCCTATATGCTGGATGTGGAATGAGACATTTAGGTGGTTTTCTTCAAAGTAGTAATTGCTTTTCATGATCTCTAACCTGAGACACTTCTCTCCTGTCATTCACTCTCTTAAATACTGTGTGTTTCACCTGAAAACGTCCATCATATTTATCTTGCTATCATTTATTCCTCTATAACAATCTTTTCATTAAACACTCAATTAGTCCTCTGGTTCTAATAGTCAAATTTCTCCTCTTTCCTCCAGCACTACTTTCCACTCTCAGACATCATTCTTTTTATTCAAACAGCCATGAATTTTTAGTAAAATTTCTTGTACAAAGATATTTAAGCTTGGTGTAATGGATTATTTTACATAAATAGTACTTTCCTTATAACTATATATCCAGACTTAATTTATTTTTACCTATTACTCAAGCTTCTTGCATTTTTTTTCCTGTGCAGATTCTGAT
The DNA here is from genome assembly GCA_009176605.1 of Armadillidium nasatum. Taxonomy (NCBI): domain Eukaryota; kingdom Metazoa; phylum Arthropoda; class Malacostraca; order Isopoda; family Armadillidiidae; genus Armadillidium; species Armadillidium nasatum. Next base: position 78,026 of record SEYY01000062.1, on the reverse strand, counting down.
TCATGTAATTTAAAAAGGTATAAGCTGCTATATTAATACTAATTATTTGTTTATTTTATTATACATTTCTTTTCTTAATTTTATTCATATTTTTTTCTAAAAGGTTTTGGGAAATAGTAAAAGATATATTCCTGCATTTAGATCTGGTGCTTATGCTTTGCTCTTAACACTTTATGAGAAATCAAGATCAGGCGATTATAAAGGTAAAATTTATTCTTTTGTATTTGTATGTTTAGTTTATTTTTCATATAGATTTATATTTTTGAAGTATAAAATTTATTGCCGCAATTTTTTTATTACGATTTTAAATATTCATACCGTTTAGTAATTTTGAAAAAAATTGTCAACTCTACCTTTGCTGCTTCCTCTTTCCCTCCTCTAGTATCTTCTTACGGCACAACTGCCGTTTTGCCTTCCTCTAAAGCTGAACTTTTCGCTAAAACTTTTGCCTCTAATTCAACTTCAGACGATTCTGGAGCTATTCCTCCTCCTTCAACCCCTTCCAACTCATTTATGCCTAAAATTAGAATTTCTTCTAAGGATGTCATTTCTGCTCTCTCTGAGCTTAATACTAAGGAGGCGTATGGTCCTGATGGTATCCTTCCTTAGGTTCTCAAAACTTGTGTCTCTGAACTTGCACCCTGCCTTTGTAAACTATTTCGTCTCTTTCTATCTACTTCACTCTTCCCTTCTTGCTGGAAACGTGCACTCATTCAGCCTGTGCCGAAGAAGGGGGATCCCTCTCAACCCGTTTGATAGAAATTTAATGATTTGAGTGATGTAGTACTTAAATCGTTTGATAGAAATTTAATGATTTGAGTGATGTAGTACTTAAATCGTTTGATAGAAATTTAATGATTTGAGTGATGTAGTACTTTTATTGCAATTTGAAAATATTCCTTTTATTTATTTTTCAATAAAATAAGAATTTCTTGATAATATTGATTTTCATATATTTGTACTATTAGATGATTAGATATAAATTTGGTTGATTTTTTTTTTCCTGTTTAAAGCTTGGTTAATATTGAAAACAGGTTTTTGAAGGATTTTGCCTCCAATTCAGAAAGTACATTTTTGAAGGATTTTACCTCCGATGGAGAAAGCACATTTTTGAAGGATTTTGCCTCTGATTGAAAAAGCGCATCTCACCTGTAAATAACATTAACATTCTTGGGGTTAACAAATTGTCATGGAAACCATATATATATATATATATATATATATATATATATATATATATATATATATATATATATATATATATATATATATATATATATATATATATATATATATATATATATATATATATACTGTATATATGAAAACTATAGAAAGAATGGGTAAATATGACAAATATTAACTCCTGGAAATACAAGAGGCACCACCCACAATCGCTTGTTTGTCACGTGCGATAAGTAATTTATATTGTTGGTAGGAAGCTTCATTTGCTCTGTGTTCAACATTCTGTGCTGGTACAGGTGAGGTATGTCCAATTTTGCAGGATTTCATAAAATAAAAATTGTTGGTTCCTAGACATAAAATCTAAGGTCATACGCCCATATTGTGCTTCCAAAAAACATCATTCGATATACAACAGTATGGACGTAAGTCAGTCGAAATTGGGTGAAAGAGAAACGAGCATTGCGGAGGACCATGACAAGAAATAAGAAAACAACTATTTCAAAAGTTGCTTCTAAACTGAATACCAGACTGGCAAACCCTGTCAAGAACGGCGATTAGGGAACTCAGTAGGCTCATATTCATTGGAGTGCTGCAATCTCCAAAATTTTTTTTAAATGACATAAACTTGAGAGAGAGGTGCATCTCTCATAAGAGTTGAATTGCTGGACAGTGGAAGAATCCTTTCTCCAGATTAATTGACCTTCACATTATTCCTAACCTCTGTTAGAGTTTATGTGTAGAGAATGCCATCCCAAAAATATGATCTAGACTGCCCTATGCCACAGGAGAGAACAGTTCTATCATGGCTTGAGCAGCCATATCATGATGTGCTGCAGGCCCAATTATCACCATGCACGATAATGTAACTGCCAAAAGTTATGTGCGAATTTTGAGTAGCATATTTCATCCAATGGAGCAGAGAAGGTTTCTTGAACGTAGTGCAATTTATCAAGATAATAAGGATTCCATTCATCCAGCTTATGCTATCCTATCATGGTTTGATGAACATGTAGATTAGTTTCATATCTTTCCTTGCCTCTGCAATTGCGAACTTTATAAAAGAGCCCCTGTGGTCAATATTGAATAGGGTTCGAGATCGTTATCCACCGCCAGCATCCCTACAGAAATTTCGTCTATTTTCATGAGAAATAGTATAACATCCCATTATGCACTATTCAGATCTGATATTTGTAATTTTCTAAAAATTACATTCATTATATATATATATATATATATATATATATATATATATATATATATATATATATATATATATATATATATATATATATATATATATATATATATATATATATATATATATATATATTAGGGATGGAGCGATACCAAAATTTTTACCGATACCGATACCGATACTTAAAAATTCCCCGATATCGATACCGATACCTAAAATATGCCGATACTTACCGATACCGATACTTTACTCTTGTCCAAAAATTTTACCGATACCGATACCAAAAAATGTGCCGATACTGCCGATGCCGATACCGATACCGATACTTCACTCCATCCCTAATATATATATATATATATATATATATATATATATATATATATATATATATATATATATATATATATATATATATATATATATATATATATATATATATATATATGTTATAATTTTATTTATTGGGGTTAAATAGATTTAATTGATTATAAAAATAAGAGGATTCAGATAATCATTTAAATGTAGATTTCGCACCAATGGGGGAAAAAAAATACTCCCAAAGGAAAATTTCAATAATTTTCTACTGTACAACTGCTGAATTTGAACAAAAAAAAAAAAAAAAAAAAATAGAATGGGATAACGTACCAGTAAAGTCTTCAAGGAATAATGGTGGATGGATGAATGAATCTTCTCGAACCCACACAGCAAAAAAAAAAAAGCAATCAATGTTAGAAAAAGCAATCTTCTTAAAGATTCAAAGAGACCATGCAACACTCAGAAAAATGAAAAGGAAAAAAAAAAATAATGCAATTAGTGACTATTAAAAATGCCCACACACGCAAAAGATGGTGAAGAGGAAAAAAAATATTTACCTTTGTGATGTGGCTATAAATCCTCATTGATCACCAAACAGTTACATGTGGGTAATTAAACACAAGTTGTGAAAGTACAAGTATTTTTAATAAATATAAATAGTTTTAGATTCAGTAAATAAAAAAAAATATATACAACCTGATTTAAATTCTTATACATGTAAATATGCATGTGGATAATAACTAAAATAAAGTACAAAACACACCCTCTTTCGATGCGCAATCATTCAATGCATGAACGCATGTATACCAATAATCCTAACCTATACATAATATAATATATATATATATATATATATATATATATATATATATATATATATATATATATATATATATATATATATATATATATATATATATATATATATATATATTAGGGATAAACTTTCTTAATAAATATAATTAAGAAATTATATTATATACTATGCAAACCTATATGCACAAAAAAAAAATATAGCTTGTAATTAATAATTTAAAGTCATTAATTTGTTCTTATGAATAACATATAACTGAGACTCAATTTTTTATGTTATATGATAACAAGTGACAACTAACAACTATGTTCTAACCCTAACAATCAAAACTAAACACTAAATGAGTATAAAAAAAAAATATATATATATCCAATGACTAAAAAAAATTTTACATGTTATATTTCTGTTTAAATAACACTCTTAAACCATGATGCTAACCTTGTTCATATTCAATATAATTTTTCAGTAGATAACTAAATAGAAGTATTCTTTTCACAGTTAGGAGCTTAGCCCTACCAGTGTACAGTATACACTATCTACAGGCAAGGTGAATCCTTATGGGGAACAATGTTCACTACAACCACTAACATTTTTCACTAAAATGGTTGGTACACAATAAGAACAAAGTCTCATATTTGGATGGAGTTATAATAAGTTGAATTGTGTCTGTCACACAAAAAAATGTAGTTCTGCGATAGATATAGGGTGTCCACAACGTGAAATAAGTTCTCAAACTGAAATGAGGGTCCCCGAACAAAGACCTAGAAATAATTAAATATTGATAACTTAGGGTCTCTAATAAATTTATTTATATAAATTATTATCAATTAATAATAACGATGGTGTATACTAAACAATTAACTATCCTATTCAACTAAAGGTAACTTACCTCAACAAATGTTGAGGTGATCTTTTCAAGGGTTTGATGGAGTCAATGGTTTCAAAAGTACAAAAAACCTTTAGGGGTGAATTCAGAGCAAATATAACATCAGTAGTTGTTCATACAAAGGATATCATTGTAGTCCAAAAAAAAACATAAACCGTCCTACCTGTCTGTTCTATTCTTACAGAGTAAGTAAGCCAGCAAAAGCAATGTAAAGCAAATCAATAAAGCTTTTTACCTCAATTCACATATAAACAATAAAGTGAATACTTTAAACAAATTATAACAATATCTGAAAAGGAAAGAAAACTTTTCAACATCAAAAACAAAAATATATGTGCTTTATATGTAAATATAGAGTATAAAGTATATATGCACAGAGGGCATATATACATAACCAGGGTCTTATGGTGGAAATTCCTTATATATATATATATATATATATATATATATATATATATATATATATATATATATATATATATATATATATATATATATATATATATATATATATATATATATATATAGGGACCGACCGGGGCCCGACCCCGGCTAAAAATCAAGGGAAACCGGGATTTGCCTGCCGGGGTTGAAAAGGCAAATTTTACCTAAGGGAGTTCAGTTTCAAAATAAAATCAATTATCAGCCGATTTCTCCTGAAATTTTCACTGTGTGTAGCTTTTTTTCCCGATAAAGAATAGTCCAATTCTATCGTTTTTCTGAGTCTATAACTGTTAAAAAGTTTGTTTTTTTTGTTGGAAATTTGACCCTATTTCAAAGGAATGACGAGGCCAAACCACTTTTGGAATGATCTGAAATTTGGCTTGTTTATTCAGAATTCTATGTTCTACAAAAGTTTCTAACAGACTTTTGTTCCCAGATTTATAAAAAAAAATGTTATAGGCCCAGAACTGACCATCTATCAAAAAACAATTTTTTTCCCTCTTAAATCCACTTTTTTTGGACAAAAATTAAAAAAAAAAAAAACTACAACTATAACATTTCTTATTTTTGGTGGGTATAGAGAAGAGGGATGGGGCTACAATTTTTTCTCCATGTTATTCGATGCGATTCGTTGGTTTTGAGATATTTTTGACCAAATTTCAAAAATTCCAAAAGTTTGAGAGGCTATATTTCGTTTCAAACAAATGGCTTTTAATAATGCACTGATAAAAGTTGTTGCCCTGTTCCTCCTCTAAACAATATAAAAAAAAAAAAAAATTTAGTAGGTAGCGTTTTCATTTTTAATACAATTTTTTTTTTCTCCGGAACGATACGATTTTTGCAATTTTTTTTCAATTGCTTATAACTTTTTTTCTAGACGTGATATTCCCAATAATGCAAAAAATTGGGGCTAAGATTGTTCAGTTAAATTTTCAGCTCGTGTGGACCAGTGGTTTGACCCAGTTATTCGTTTTTTTTCAATTTTGGGTCCAAATAACTTTCAAACCGTTATAGATTCAGAAAAATGTTTGAATACGAACTCAGAACTTCGAGAAAAAAATGCATATACCCTGAAA
>SEYY01000062.1:34611-69611 GCA_009176605.1 Armadillidium nasatum | reverse complement strand
TAAGATGATGGTGATGTTGGGAAGATCTGATTATGACGTCCTCCTCCGATGGTCGATATCGTTGTGTTGATGTTATCTGCCTCGAACGATCAGCGATTCTCAGATTTTCTGCGAGGGCAGTAGGATCACAAAATGGAGCAAATGGCGACAGAATGACAATAAGAACTGTTTTTTTTCAAGTTGGAAGGTCAGAAGAAAACAGTAAGAAAATTGGAGAAGTTTTAATAGTTACAGTTGAACAATGGATTCCTTTCTTATATAGCAGCATGCCAGAACTTGGGAAAAAGGTTGTCAAGAGCGAAGCAGATCAGGGCTTTGGTTTGGAACTGATGGGAATGTTAAATTCTGAATGACTGTCTGTCAATAAAGAAATTCCCGTTGTCAATTCCTTTAATTTGAGGAAACTTAGAACGGACTGGTAAAAGATGATGAGAAGAGAAACAGGTTGACGATGTAGTTCCCCTCCTCGGGACTACAAAAAAAATTAAGAATTTTCTTTTTTAGTAATTTTTCTTTATTGATGTTATTACAATATAAAACAAAGAAATAAATAAATTTGTTATGACCTTGATTGTAGTTTTTCAATCGTAGTATAACTCACTGTTTTTAGGTTCTTTAATTTCACTTTCAAATTAATTTTTATCTTTTATTTCTTTAAGTGTCTGTTTCTTATTTATTTATGTAACTTATTTTTGTTTTTACATTTATTTATTTGTAGTATTAGTTAACCTACAAGATAAATATAAAAACAATTAGTTTCTAAAATCATACTGTGTACAAAAATAATAAAAGAACGCTTATCTTAAAGAAGAATATCTGGTGATTTCACTGGAGCGTCTCTCTCTCTCTCTCTCTCTCTCTCTCTCTCTCTCTCTCTCTCTCTCTCTCTCTCTCTCTCTCTCTCTCTCTCTCTCTCTCTCTCTCTCTCTCTCTCTCTCTCTCTCTCTCTCTCTCTCTCTCTCTCTCTCTCTCTCTCTCTCTCTCTCTCTCTCTCTCTCTCTCTCTCTCTCTCTCTCTCTCTCTCTCTCTCTCTCTCTCTCTCTCTCTCTCTCTCTCTCTCTCTCTCTCTCTCTCTCTCTCTCTCTCTCTCTCTCTCTCTCTCTCTCTCTCTCTCTCTCTCTCTCTCTCTCTCTCTCTCTCTCTCTCTCTCTCTCTCTCTCTCTCTCTCTCTCTCTCTCTCTCTCTCTCTCTCTCTCTCTCTCTCTCTCTCTCTCTCTCTCTCTCTCTCTCTCTCTCTCTCTCTCTCTCTCTCTCTCTCTCTCTCTCTCTCTCTCTCTCTATTCATCTCTCTCTCTCTCTCTCTCTCTCTCTCTCTCTCTCTCTCCTTTTTTTTTTTTTTATCTGATAAATAAACTTTCAATTATTTAAATTATTTTCTCATAGAATGATTTTGTTTTTGATTTGAACTCAATTGATCCAGACGTTTTGTTGACGTAGCAAAGACAGTCAGGCGCTAGTCTGAAAGTTCAAAGAATTTTAAGGAAAGTAAAAATTGTTTATTATTTTGTTGCAATATATATATATATATATATATATATATATATATATATATATATATATATATATATATATATATATATATATATATATATATATATATATATATATATATATATATATATATATATAAAGTTGAGTTAGCTTCTTTCCTAGAGAATCTTAATCTAATTTGTAAGGTTAATACCAAGCGTTTAATACAATGTAAACGTTTAATACCGTATTTCCGCCTTCAGCCTTTTTAAGATGAAAAGCCCTAGATTCCACCTTTTCGGGAAGAGCTCTATGTGTGAAGTCACCACAGATGTGCGATGTGTTTCCCATACATGGGCGAATAACACTCATATAAAGAGCAAGCAACTGGGGTGGTGTGAAAAAATTCTGTAGGCGCCTCTTAACACCTAACTTCTTAGAACACCTAACTTCTTAGAAGCTTGTTTAGGAATATAAGTAATGTAATTTTTTCAAGAATGATCACAGAAAAAGAAACACCAAGAATATTAAGGACAGATGAAGATTTGAGCTGTGTGTTTCCGAAGAAGACATCATAGTTTTGAGGAAGATTGTTTTGAGCAGAGAGTTAGAGGAATTGAGTTATTTTTGGTGGTATTGAAAACAAAAAAATTTTCTCTACCCCAATTTGAAATGTGAGATAGATCAGGGGTCAGTTGCTCCAAAGCTACCTCCCTTGCCTCTATTAATTGCTGTTGGGAGAGGTGCCTTTCAAATTAAAAAGAGTAATAAAAGGTGAAATCGTCGGCATAGGAGTGGATAGGAAATGTAATAAAAGAAGGCTATTAATGAAAAGCAGAAAAAGTGTTGGGGATAGGAAAGTTTGGAAATCTAAGTTTTGCGACAGACTCTATCGAAAACTTTCCATATGTCCAGAGCGAGAGCAATAGATTCACCGAAATGACGAAGAGTGAAGGAACAAGAGTCAGAGAGAAGGGAAAGAAGATCACCAGTAGAGCGTTTCTTACAAAAGCCATACTGGTGATCAGAGGTAAGATTAGGAGAATTGGGATGTTTCCAAATCATCCTGTTAAGGATAGATTCAAAATCTTTAGAAAGAACGGAGGTTAAAGAAATGAGACGGTAGTTAGAGGGTTGAGAGGGGTCCCTCTTTTTCGGCACAAACTGAATGAGCGCACGTTTCCAGTCAGAAGGTATGGTTGAAGTAGAAAGACATAGACAAAATATTTTACCAAGGAACTGCTAGCTCTGAAGCATAAGTTTTAAAGGATACCATCAGGACTGTACGCCTTCCTAGTGTTAAGCTTTGAGGGAACAGAAAAGACTTCTTTAGAATATATATATATATATATATATATATATATATATATATATATATATATATATATATATATATATATATATATATATATATATATATATATATATATATATATATATATATATATATATATATATATATATAATTAGTGATGGATCGCATGTCATATTTTCTCATCTGCGGATGCTTATGTTGAATTTTTGTCAAGTGCGGATATTGAATTTTCGAAAAAAAGTGTAGATGTGGATACGGATGTTAAATTTTTGTCAAGTGTTATGCGGATCTTGAATTTTCGAAGGTGTGGATGTAGATTCGGATGCGGATGTTAATTTTGATGAGGATGCTCCGCGGATGCGGGATGCACATCACACACACACACACACACACACACACACACACACACACACATATATATACTATATATATATATATATATATATATATATATATATATATATATATATATATATATATATATATATATATATATATATATATATATATATATATATATATATATATATATATATATATATATATATATATATATATATATATATATATATATATATATATATATATATATATATATATATATATATATATATATATATATATATATATATATATATATATATATATATATATATATATGCAATAATATAAGTCTAGGCTAGTTGGCCCACTTGTTCTTATTTGCAAAAAGAAAAGAAATTCTTACATTTATTTATTCAAACCGTTTGGTTTTTATATTTTTTGTTCCAGGATTTTAATACCATAAATGTTTGTATCTTTTATTTTGAATTTAGTATTCTTTTATGCAAGTTTTTTACAATTATAATTAGAGCATTCCCTGTGTGTTATTCTTCATCGAAATTCAAACTTCTGACTAATCATGCTACTGTCATATACTGACAGGAACGATACCGTAATAATCGATATATTGTTCCTAAATATCATGACAATTATAAATTACAAATATAAAAAAAATTGATATACATTTTCTTTCTATTGTGATGATTACCCAAGAGATTGAATTTCCAAGATTACTTGGAGATTCACACCTGAACACCCAACCTATGACATGAATTTGTTTGTATAGTAAATTAGAAAAATAATGAAATTTAAAACAGTAGGGAAACTTATTGTAACAAAATGGTATTCCCCTAAAAAAAAAAATTTGTTTTAACAAAATATTAAATTTGCATATATATATATATATATATATATATATATATATATATATATATATATATATATATATATATATATATATATATATATATATATATATATATATATATATATATATATATATATATATATAGCACCTTCAACTTATTTATCGTACATATATTATTCAGCTAGTTCAGCACTTTCATTACTTAAACTAAAATATGGTTTAATTATTATTAGATTTTCACTTTCATTTTTCTTTTTCTTTTTTATGTACACATTATTATAAGAAAACTTTACTATTGGATAAAAATTTTTAGAAAAAATTACATTTAAAAAAAAAAAAAAAAAAAAAATGGCACACTTTTTTTTTTTTTTTTTTTTATTTTTTTTTTTTTTTACAAGAACAAATTTTGCCTCTTGTAAATTCTTTGGCATATTTATTTTATAATTTTTTGCAGAAAATTCTGGAGATAAAGGGAATCCCAAGAATAATACTCTTTTCTGCGTATGTTTTTATTGAAAGTGGGAATGAGGACTCCACTTGCTCTTTTAAAGCTCCAGGTAGTGAGGAATTTTGACCCATCATTAATATATCAAGGGTTATTCCTTCTGAGTTTAATGGGGCAGTTCTTAAGCATAAAAGCACTGGAGATAGAGGGAGTCCCAAGAATAGCATCATCTTTTCTGTGTATGTCTTTTTGAAAGTGGGAATGAGGACTCTACTTGCTCTATTAAAGCTCCAGGGAGTGAAGGATTTTGACCCATCATTAGTTAAAGCAGGGGCTATTCCTTCTGAGTTTAATGGGGCAGTTCTTAAACATAAAAGCACTAGGGAGAGGAGATCCAACCAATAATTTTGTACATTCTTCCAACTCATACAACAGCGATGGCTTGAAGAAACCTGCAATAAGTGTTCTATGAGAGTTTTCAATGAGTCCATTACTCTGAGGAGTATAGGTAGAAGTAAAGTTATGTCGGGATCCTAGCTCCTCACAAACACTTTTAAATAAATCTGAGGTAAACTGTCCTCCACGATCTGAAACATAAGTTCCTACAACTCCAGCTATGGGTAGGAATTCTCTGGTAATTGCCTCCACAATTGTAGAGGTTTCAATGTTTTTCAAGGGGAAAGCAAAGAGATAGTGAGAGAATCTATCAATTAAAGTTAAAAGATATTTATAGTTTTTACATGAAGGCATTTTAAGAATGTCTATATGGACCACCTGAAATTTTGCTGAAACTGGCTGGTAAGATTCATATGGTGGGATTATTTTGCATAATGATTTAGACCTCTGAAATGAATCAACTTAGAACAAATTACTTTGAGTATTTAGGCATATCCTTCCATACAAAGTGCTTCCTAAGAGATGCCAGAGTTTTCTTGACTCCCAAAATGCCCAAGTGAATGTGAATAAGAGATAACAAGTGTATTGAAAGATTCTGGAACAAAGACACGAGGTGAAGATGGAATAGATTCATCAACAACCAAAGACAGTAGGTCATTTCTATAATAGTAGTTTCGATTGGTCAGCTGAAGATTAGTATTTTCTTGATTATTTAAGTATTTTTGAAGTTGCACATCTCTTTCTTGTGCTGCTTGAAGTTTTTATAATCAATTTTACACTGAAATAGCTTAAATACATTATTTGTGGAAATATGGAAAATTGATAACAGTGAATGACAGTCATCCTGTATTGAAGAATCCTGCTGTTGAGAATGCTCTGGTGTAAAAAATGCTTCATTGCAGAATGCTTCATGAAGGACTTCTGTAACAGTGTCTTCCCTTCCAAGTTTGATTGAAGGGCTTATTGTTAGTTCTATATCTGCATTTCCTGCAAAACTTGAAGGAGCTGGTAATTTTAGTGAACTTTTAGTTGGCTGTTGAGCATGATTTTTACTCAAATAATCAGCCAATATAGTTTCTTCAGATTTAATATGGTTTATGTTCAAATCATATTCAGACAAGAATATGATTAGCAAGTGATTAGGGTCAGTCTCTTTTTTAAGTGATTGTATGACCAAAAGGTTGTCACAAAACACATTTATCTTCTGTCTTTTACGATGTGCTGAAATTTCTTTATGGTCTTTACTGAGGCCAGGAGTTCTTTGGAAAAAATACTTTAGCTCAATTCAGTTGGGTATAATTTGTAACTATAGAATCCAGGTGAAACAGTTTTTTCATTTTCGATCGAAACTACACCAGCCAAGGCAGTCTGACTGGTGTCTGTGAAAATAGATATCTTGGCACTATTAAATGGAAAACCCAAAAGCGTAGCATTTTTCAGAGTCAGTTTGGCTAGATTGAATGCTTCCTCAGCCTCGGGATTCCATTTTACTCTACGTTGAGAGTATGGTGCACCTTTTAGAAATGATATTAGAAATGCCAGGAAATGAAAATTGGAAATAATTTATCCTTCCTAAGAAAGAACGTAGGTCTTTTATTGTCTTAAGTTTTGGAATGTTTAATATAGAAAGACTTTTATCCTCATTAAGGAGCATAATACCTTCAGACACATCAAAACCTAGATATGTAACCTTTGATTGGTCAATTTGGCATTTATCAGCATTAAGATTTAAATTGAAATAATTTAGCCTGTCAAATATCATTTCTAGCACTTTTATAGTCTCCTTATGAGTTGGAGTAGCAATAAGAATGTCATTGATATAGATGAAAATGTTAGCAATACAAGAAAGAATTAAAGAGATATATTTAGTGAAACTTGTGTGACTAGAATGAAATCCTTCAACTATATTGTTATAAGCTACCATAGGGAGTATTAATTGTTAAGAACTTTCTACATTCAGGGTGAACTTTCAAATTATAGAAGGCTTTCATAAAATCAAAGACGGAAAACACTTTAACACCCAAGAATATATTAGAAAAGTCACCTAAATTTGGGAGACTAATACTGTCACAAACTGCTCTTTTGTTAAGAAGCCTCAGGTCTACTACAATTTGACTGCACCTGAAAGTTTGGCAGAATGGAAAGAAAATCCCAATATGAATGTGAAGGAGATAAGACCCCAGCATTAACTTACCTGCCTTTCTCCACTTTAGTTTTGTCAAATAGACACATTGAGATTCTTCGGCTTTTTATATTTACTGGGGTCCTCTTACATTTAATTTATAGGGAACTAACTCTTTTAGGGCATCATACTTTGCAAGTGTAAGGGAAATTTTAACTTATTTTTATAATCACTATTATTTATATTTCACTTCTATATTTAGGATTGTTTTCAAATTTATTACCATTATTATACCTATAGGAAAAATTATTTATGTTGCTACCCTTAGCATTAATTTTATTTTTAAAACTATTTTCATTTACCATTGTACTATTATTATTGCATAGTTCTGTGCTGTCATGTAGGTATATATCAGTGCTTTATAAAGTGCTTTATGACATTGATGAAATCATTGTGGTAATGATCCGATGCAATTCTGCTGCAGTGACTCATATATTTGTCTGCAGCTTTGACCATTTTATAAAATGAGAGATCTGAGGTTAATACTTATAACACAGGCGCAATGTCTTCAGGTAAGATTTGAAGAAACATTTCTTTTTCAACAGTTTCATTATTGCATATCATAACTTCAAAAGTGGATTCTCCAAGTGAAAACCTTATTTGATTTAAGTATTCTGAGGGTTTTTCGCCATGTTTCAACTTCTGTTGAAATAAGTCCTCAACTCTGGCAGAGGGAGCATAGATAGATATTAAAACTTTTTTCAACTCCTTGTATGTATTTTCAGTTATAGAAGGTCAATGATTGAAGGTTATAGAAGGTCAATGGTCAAGAAGGTCAATTTTTGGGAAATGATAGCAGAGGGTGAAAAAGGTCCCATCAGTTGGATATGTTCAATAGGTTCATTCACAAAAAAAGCTGGAGTAACCATTCTAACTTTTGAAGCCACTTTTTGATGTCACTTTTATCGAATCTTGGTAAATCTTGAAATTTGAGTTTTTCTGTATCTTTTATAATCAGGTGAAGGAATTCTCCTGGAATGTGAGCTATCACTTGAAGCACTTTGATCTGGATTATGCTGAGTGTACTACTGTCTTTCCGCGGCGTGGTTATCTGTTCTATTAGTATGTGCTTCTGTATCCACTTCTACTGGATGCACAGAAATACTCGAATTAGAAGAATTTAAAATGGTGTTAGATCTAGTTTCATTTTTCTTTGAAGGCGTTGTAGAATATATATTTTAATTTTCCTCTGTTAACAAAATATTACAAACAAAGAAAAACAAAAATAATATATAATACTTAGTACACTCACAATGTTGTGTTTTTTTTGAGTGTCGATATTTTTGTTCAAGTTGTGTCGTCCACTTCTCCTTTTTGAACGGACGACGTTGATGAGGGAGGTTGGTGCCGCAGTCAAACTTCACGATCGAAAATCCTCAGATTCTTTGTTAGGACAAGGGGATCACATAAAGGAGCAAATGGTGACAAAAATGACAATAAGAATTTGTGTAATTTTTCTTGGAAGGTGAAAGAAAACCAGACGAAAATTGATAAAGTTTTAATATATTTTTTCTCAATACAGTTGAATAATGAAGTATTTTCAGAACAACAGGCCAGAACTTAGAAAAGGAATGAGTAAAACAGAGTAAATCAGGGATTTACTTTAGAACTGAAGGGAATGTTGACTTCTTAAAAAAGAAAATCCCTTTATCAATTCTTAATTGAGGAAAACACTTTCAGAGTAGGATGGAACTTATGATGATAGAAGAACAATCTGAAGATGTAGTTCCCCAACTCGGGACTACAAAAAAAAAAAGAGAATTTAAGAATTTCTTTTTGCAATAATTCATTTATTATTTTTATAGTTGAAAAAAATTTTAATTGTTAAAAAACAAAAGTAAGGAAACAAAACTTTACAATAACCTACGTGAGCTATTTGCGATGGTAGATCCTCAATCGTCATATAACTCACTGTTTTGAAAGTTTCAAATTTCACTTTTAATTGAAATGAAAATTTCTTTTTGTCTTTATTTGTTAAAGTGTCTGGTTATTATTATTATTTAAGTTGTTAAGTTGTTTATTTAATTTATGTGCAATTTTAGCTTCATATACTTTTTGTTAATTATATCATTCAACCTACAAAAAGAGGGGGAAAAAATCAGTTACTGTTATTCTACAATGTACTAAAAAACGTAAGGGAGGCTTAGCTGTAAATTTTTTTAGCGCAGAATATGTAATTATTTTGAAGCCTCTATTCTTCCTTCTTGGTTTTCTTCCATAAGGACAACTATCTGTGAACAATAACAATTAATAAAACTTGAGTACTTAAGCTCACACCCCCTTACCAAAGTTGGTCCTGGTACAATGAATGACCAACTCTCTTGAAGGCAAGGTGGAGTGTTCACGATAAGTTGTACCACAAGAAAAACCAAATACACCGTAGAAAGTAAGAATTGACAAAAAGTTCTAAAAAGGCCTCACCTCTCTAACTACAAAAGAATAAAAGAAACTTAATCTTGATGATCCATATTGGTCACCTGTTCAAAAACATGATTAAGCTCTTTCAGAGCAATCTCTTTGGAGATGCCCCTTCCTTTTGCAACATTAGAGGCATTTTCCTCCAAATGGAACATGTTAAAGCAATTAGATATAGTTGATCCATTGGTCCATTGGATTTTAGGAAATTAGTGAGGTATTGCCCGAGACTTAACAATGTTGCACCAGGATGGCACGAAGTGTACAAATTGATATTGTAAATTTGTCGCATTTGCTCCTTTATGTTTTCCAACATTCCAATTTCCGATGTGCCTAAAAACAGAATGTTTTTAGCTCTGGCTATGCTGAAAAGGAAAATACCAAGGTATAGTTATACATAAAAACATATTACCTAACAGTTTATAATTATTTACAAAGTTATATATGTAATAAAAACCTATTTGAAAATTTTATTTAATAATAATATTTGAAGCATTATATATTTCATGAATTTAAAGTATTTTCAAAGTAATTTAAAGTGTTTTTAAAAAAAAATCTTATTTTATTTATTATTCTACTACTATTATTTTTATATTAATTAACTCTATCAATTTCAATATTACTATTTCAATACTAATTAGAACAACTTCTAACACAAGTTTATATTGAATAGCAAATTATAGTAATAGAATTACACTAATAGCATTAGAATGAGGCTAACCATAACTAATGATACTTAATAGTACTTCAAAATTATATAAATGCTATTCTACGAATTTTTAACATGCTTTTAAATTTTAATTTTAATTTTTACATGCATTTTTAAATTTAAGTTGAACATGCATTTTGTATTTATTTTTAGAATTTTATATACAATTTGATGTTTTTATATATTTTATATATTTTCGAATGACATATCACATCACTTTTGGTTTAACGCACTTCACTATTTATTATCACTGAAACGTTGCACTTAGCTTTTCTTTTCTTTTCTTTTCGAATTTTGTACTCCAGTGGACGTTCTATGATGTATTCAATTCGTGGGGCTTCTCCATGGGATCGCAGTCGTCGTGGAGAAGGCTCTGGTTTTCCTGAATCCATCCCCATCAAGCGGGTGATGTTCATCTGAGGTTCTTCTTCCATTGGCGATGCTTCTATAGGTCCTTGTAATTCCATATAGTTTTCCTCAATATAAAACCCCTTCGGATCAAATCCTTCAAAAGAGTCGGCCGTTTTATCACTGAATTCATCGTTGAAATTCAGTTGATAATAGCTATCAGGTTCTTCCATTATGGTGGAAAGAGCCTTGGGCAAAAATCCCTCAAATGATTCATTTAGCGTTGTGTTGAACAGATCCTCTTCTTCCTCCTCTTTTTCCGGAGGTATCGTTAAATCTGTTTGTGTAAATCTTGTAATATTTTTGTAAGTTATGTTAGATATATCGGCTGACTCGTTCAATTCGGAGTTAATCCGAGAATCTGTATTTGCTCTTAAAGTTTTGTCAAAAGATTCTTGTAAAACTCTATATATATATATATATATATATATATATATATATATATATATATATATATATATATATATATATATATATATATATATATATATATATGGTTTTATTATATTGCTACGCATAAAACTTAGAACAACCAACTATGTCAAAATCCTAATATTTACATTACCACCCAACTAAATTTTGTAGTATATATACCGTTGTTTCTCATAATAAAATTCAGTATTCTAATCGCCTTCAAATTATTGTGAAGACGGGACTCTCAGTTTTAGTTTGGTATGTTATTTTATAGTATATATCTATTTACTTTATTATTATTGTTATTGCTGTAATTATTAATCATTATTATTATTTATTTGTAGATTTAATTTGTCAGTTGAATAAAGTCTAAAATCACTCCTAATTTCTTTTGGACAGTACAATTTATTCAACTGAACAAAATATGGAAAGAGGACTTCGGCCTGAGAAGCTAGAAATTCTTCCAACGTCTCCTGAGGCTTCTAGAGTCTTCAGGCATTGGTTGTATGCGTTTACTCGTTTTAAAGAAACTATTGAGGCCTCGGAGAATGCTTACTTGGGGATATTGGCGAACTCTTTATCTTCTGAGAACTTTGAAATTATCGTTGACTGTACTACTTTCGTTGAAGCCTTGAATACACTTAAAGATGCTTTTATTAGGCCTGCTAATGAAGTTGTCGCTAGGCATCATTTGTCCACGCGAAAACAAACCTCTAGTGAGACTAACGATGAATATCTGAGAGCGCTTTATAAACTAATCGTAGATTGCAACTTTCGACCTGTTTCTGCTGAAGAGTATAGAAATGAGTATATTAGAGATACTTTCATAACGGGTTTAAACTCTCAACAAATTAGAACTAGACTCCTAGAAAATAAGTCTTTGGATTTAACTAATGCTGTTAACCAGGCAAGAAGTTTGGAGATTGCTTTTAGAGATTCTCATTCTTATCAGGAGAGTTCAGGCATTTCAAGTTCTGCTCAAGTTACTGAATTGGAGAAACGTAAAGTTGCTTCTGATTATACTGCCACTACTACTGGAAATGTATGTGCAGCCTCTGTTCCCAACACTAGAAAGACTCAGTGTTATTTCTGTGGGGGTGATCGACATTCTCGCTCTGCATGTCCTGCTCGAAATGCTACCTGTCAAAAATGTCAGAAGCTTGGACATTATGCCAGAGTATGTAAGTGCAAAACTGGCAATGTAGTTTCTGCTTTCTCAGTACTTGCATGTGTTCCTGATGTCCTTAAGAAGTCTTTCATAGATGTGACTCTGAATGGTGAGAATGTTAATGCTCTTATTGACACGGGGAGCTCAGAGAATTTCGTCTCTGAAGCTATTGTTCATCGCCTCAAGATATCTACCTCTTCTTATTCTGGTGTCGTTTCCTTGGCTTCGTCAAGTTATCAATCTGTCATTGATGAAGTTTATGTGATATAGAAGTTAGAGGCAGGCTTTATTCTCGAATCAAGCTACTGATAATGAAACAATTATGTACTGATGTAGTGTTGGGCCTTCCTTTTCTGAAGAAACACTTCAAATATCAACTTGCGCTATGACGGACCCGAACCCTCTTTTGACATTTGTGCTTTAACTGCTCTGTTAATAACTCCACCTAGGGTATTTTCCAGTTTGTCTTCAGATTGTCGTCCGATAGCAACTAAATCAAGAAAGTTTGGAGCTAAAGATTCTGACTTCATCAGATCAGAGATTAATCGATTATTGTCTGAGGATATAATTGAGAACAGTCAATCCCCATGGAGAGCGCAAGTTTTAATTGTCAATCAACGAAACAAAAGGCGTCTTGTAATTGATTACTCGCAAATTATTAACAAGTTTACTTGACGCCTATTCTCTACCTAGTATTGATGATTAAGTAAATAAAATAGCCAATTATAAATTTTTCAGCACCATAATCCTTATCACTTGGTTCCTCTCTTGAAAGAAGAAAGACATTATACTGCTTTTGAAGCGAATGAACGACTATATCAATTTAAGAGATTAAGTTTTGGGTTAACGAACGGAGTAGCTTGCTTTCAAAGAATTATGGATGAAATTATACGCATCTATAATCTTTCAGGAACTTACGCCTGTATCTTGATGATGTGACTATTTGTGGAATTACTAAAGAAGAACATGACAAGAATCTGTTGAAATTCTTTGAAGTGGCGAAACTCTTAAACATGACCCTTAACGATGACAAATGTGTTTATTCTGCTGAATCTGTGCGTTTGCTCGGATATGAAGTACGATTTAACGAACTAAGACCAGATCCATAACGACTTGATCCTTTAAAACATATGCCTCTGCCTGACACTAAAAGAAGTCTCTCTCGTCTTATAGGATTGTTTGCTTACTACTCCCGGTGGATTCCTCGTTATTCAGAAAGAATTCGACCATTAATTGATGCCTCCTTGCCTTTGAATGAACGTGCAAGGGTCGCTATCTCCGACTTAAAAGAGGCTATTCTTACTTCGGTGAAAATGAAGATAGACGATCATCTCCCTTTTACTCTGGAAACTGATGCTTCTGAAGCTGCCATTGGGGCTACTCTTGAGTCAGGAAGGATGTCCTGTAGCATTCATTCAAGATCTCTCTCTCCCTCCGAGAGGAAACATTCCTCTATTGAAAAAGAAGCCTATGCTATAATAGAGTCCATCAGAAAGTGGCACCAATTTCTTGGCTGCTAGGCATTTCTCTTTAATTACAGATCAGAGATTCGCTTCTTTTATGTTTAGTTCTAAGCATAGGAGCAAAATTAAGAATGACAAAATTCTCAGATGGAAGACTGAATTAATTCCTTATTCATTTGAAATAACTTATAGACCTGGAAAGCTCAATGTTGCGGCTGATGCTCTTTCCCGAGGTTCTTGTGCTGCTACACTTACTTCGAAACTGTCAGAACTTCACAACGCTCTTTGTCACCCTGGTATTACGCGACTTCTCCATTTCGTTCGTAGTAGGAATCTTCCATACTCGGTAGAAGATATTAAGAAAGTAACATCCTCTTCTCCTGTTTGTTGTAGGGTTAAGCCTAAGTTTTACAAGCCTGCTTCTGAAGAATTGATACATGCTATGCGACCGTTTGACAGACTCAGTATGGACTTCAAGGGCCCTTTGATCTCTTCTAGTTCAAATAAATATCTTGATTATTGTTGATGAGTTCTCAAGGTTCCCGTTTGCCTTCCCGTGCAAAGACACTTCATCAGAGACTGTTATAGGCTGCCTCACTTCGTTATTTTCTATTTTTGGTTTGCCTACTTATATACACTCAGATAGAGGGTCTTCTTTCATGTCTTCGTCTCTAAAGACATTTCTTTTCCGCCATGGTATCTCAAGCAGTCGATCAACTCCTTATCATCCAACTGGTAATGGCCAATGTGAAAGGTTTGTGGGAATTATTTGGAAGACTATTACATTGGCTCTAGAATCTCGGAATATTTCTTCTTCATAATTGGGAATCTGTATTACCTGATGCTCTTCATTCTGTAAGATCTCTTTTATGTACTGCCACTAACGCTACTCCCCATGAAAGGTTGTTCTGTTATCCTCGACGAACTTCGACTGGTTTAGGATTACCTACTTGGCTTTCTTCACCAGGACCTGTGATGCTGAAAAAGTATATTCGACAGAAGCTTGACCCCTTGGTGGAAGAAGTTCGACTCTTGGAGGCCAACCCCCAGCATGCCCTTGTCAGATTTCCTAATGGAAGGGAAGAAACTGTATCTACTGTGGATTTGGCGCCTGCTGGAAGATTGACACCTGAATCAAACGAGGACTTTTCACCTGCTGGAGGATCATCCTCAGACCAATCTTCGGGAGATTTCAGTGTGGATCAGACGGTACCTGATGTTTCTAATCATTCTTTCCCTAAAGCTATCGATCTGGAAAGGAAGGAGCCTCATGATGCTGAATCTTGTCTGCGCCGGTCTTCTCGTGTTCGGCGCCCTGTGGATCGCTTAAATCTTTGATTCGTCTTTATTTTTTTTAGGGTGGAGAGAATGTTATATATTTATCTGGTTTTATTTATATTGCTACTCATAAAACTTAGAACAACCAACTATATCAAAATCCTAATATTTACGTTACCACCCAACTAAATTTTGTAGTATATATACCGTTGTTTCTCATTATAAAATTCAGTATTTTAATCGCCTTCAAATTATTATGAAGACAGGACTCAGTTTTAGTTTGGTATGTTATTTTATTGTATATATCTATTTACTTTATTATTATTGTTATTGCTGTTATTATTAATCATTATTATTATTTATTTGTAGATCTAATTTGTCAGTTGAATAAAGCCTAAAATCACTCCTAATTTCTTTTGGACATTACATATATATATATATATATATATATATATATATATATATATATATATATATATATATATATATATATATATATATATATATATATATATATATATATATATATATATATATATATATATATATATATGAGCATTTATACATATGAACAAAAAATATTAAACTAAAGAAAATTTTTAAGTACAGTACTTACTTTTTGTTCAGTAAATAAAAAATATTATCAGTCTGAAAAATGAACTTTGTTTTTTCGCCACAGTTTCTAAGTCTGGACGTATTTCAGATAAACAAACCCTCATTCATCTGCAGTGCAATGGAGTCTCGCCTTTTTTTTACATTTAATGTTGGTGAGTGAAGAAAATCCCAATTCGCATAAATATGATGTGAAAAACTGCATCAAAATGGATATTGCTTTTTTAGCTACCGAGAGATATTCTCCTCTACTAGAAATTCAAAATGCATTAATAGGTAATTCTGCATGCCTTATTTTATGTCCACGATCACTGGAAATAGAAGCCAATTCTTCATCATCTTTTAAGTTCAAACCAATATCAGGTACAATTTTTGTGAATGGATTTTGGACCCAGTATTCAGTGATGCAAAATTATAGTTTAATTTTTCTTCTAGAATTGTCAAATGTTCAGCCACAAAAGGAGTCATTTCTTTCTTGTTGGTTTTACCAAGTAATGAAAACATTTCAGAGTTACCATTTTTAGCTCTAGTTTTCCAAATTGCTATTTTTTTCTGAAATGCAATTAGTTTATGTCAAAGTAAGAATATTTTCAGTTTTACCTTTTATGCTTGTGTTAAGAATATTTAGATGTGTAAATATCTCTGTTAAATATTCCAGTCTAAAAATCCAAAATTTCAATCATAGTCACAGAAACGTTGGTGTTTTTCTCCTTCAAAAAAGGTAAGTACTTCTTTCTAAGAGTTCATGTATGCAACTTAAAGCCTTTCTTCTTGATAGCCACCTGACTTCCGTGTGTAAAATTAAGCATTTATGGTGGGAATCTATATCTACACAAATTTGTTCAAATAAGCGAGTCTTAATCGTTCTACTTTTTTCATAATTAACCATTTCAACAACTTAATCTAATACGTCTTTTAATTCAACTGGTAATGTTTTTGAAACTATTACCTCTATGTAGAAAGCAGTGAGTTCGGATAACATTTGAATTTCTTTGTTTTATTAATGATGCAAAATCTTTCATCGAGCCTACCATGGATGGAGCACCATCAGTGCATATTCCAACATATTATTTCCATGAAATATTATATTTTTTTAAGATAGCCAGATAAAACATTAAATATATTTTGACCTCTTTTAGTGTTTAACATTTTTTGCAACATAAAAATTGATTTATGATTTGATCTCTATCAATAAATCGAAAAAATGTAAGTAATTGGGCCTTATTGGTAATGTCAGTTGATTCATCAGCTTGCAAAGCATATTATGAGTTCTGAAGTTCCACACATTTTCTTCTATATCAGCAGACAAATCCATAATTCACCTATGAATTGTATTATTTGAGAGAGGAATCTTGTTAATTTTTTGCTCTGCCTCATAACCAAACATTTTTTTAACCATCTTTCTACATGCGGGCAAGATAATAGACTCGGGTAAAGTATGAGACTTCATTTTTAATGCAATCATTTTGGCTATCTCAATAGAAGCGATTTAAACCTTTTCTGAAATTGTAAACTTTTTTTTAAAAATATTTATCCTGCTGTGATTGTTGCTCTGACAGTCTTTTGAAATAATTCAAATCTTTTCCATGAAGATATTGTGTTTAGTTGTAAAATCTTTTTAACTTACTAGGTAACATGGCTCATTAGACATTTTCTTGCCACAGACAAGGGAAAGAGGGAATGGATTATCATCGTTTCCAATCCAAGTAAAACCATTCTTTTAATAAGTATTGCAGTTCTGAAGATTAGGCCTTCCTTTTACGATATTACTAGTACAAGGCTTAATTACTTTTGAAAAACGTTCATGTTCAGGTTCACAAAAGCGTCATTGTTATTTTTCCTTTTAATAAACTTATATATTTTTATGGGAAATATATTTTGCCTAAAATATAATTACAGAAAAATGAAATACTGCCATAAAATATTCACACTAAATAAGCATTGTTTGCACAAAAAACACTTTCAATCTGATCGAAATCATTTATAAAATTAAGGTAAATGAGTCAATGACGAGTGGAAAAGAGAATGAAATATCAACCAAAGAGGACTCGATCCTCAAAGGGCAACGCCACTCGCATACCAACGGCTCTTAATAATTCAATTTGCAATTTTGCATTCGCATTTGCTTTTTCCATGAATTTTATTTTTAATGAGTAAGTAGATTTTTTTTTAATTAACTTATAACATCTTACATAAATAAAATAAATATACCAGGAAATACCGCATCAATTATTTAAACAAAATTAATAATATTAAAACAAATGAGAACAATTGCCAGTGACATAGACAAACGTGTCAATTGTGATCATTAAAAATACTCTTGTACCCAAAATTAATTATACAATATGTTAGTGGAATTAACAAGCATAAGGGTATTTATTAATAATTAAATATAATTCGACATATATATTATATATATATATATATATATATATATATATATATATATATATATATATATATATATATATATATATATATATATATATATATATATATATATATATATATATATATATATATATATATATATATAAACTTTTATAAATGAAACTAACATTCGTACTGAACCAAGCACTACACAACAAATATGCAAGATTTTATATTATTTTAGTATTAATTATTAATGTTAAAAGTTTCATTTCATATTTTATTCATTTTAATATAATTTCAATTCTTTCGCGGCGCACGGTTTGGAAAACACTGGTCTATAGCGATACTGATAATCGATACAAATGTATCGATCAATACGTATTGCCGATACATATATCTAGATACTGCCCATCTCTCTCTCTCTCTCTCTCTCTCTCTCTCTATCTATATATATATATATATATATATATATATATATATATATATATATATATATATATATATATATATATATATATATATATATATATATATATATATATATATATATATATATATATATATATTGCAATTCATAAATGAAAAATTGGTATCTGGCATCTTTTTCTTATTCAAGTTTTCCATTACCCTCTTTCCCACTTTCTTTAATTATGTCACAAATCACAATTCACAATTTTAGAATGTGAACCTTATTTGATAAAGGCAAACAAGTGCCTTAACTGTGCCTTATAACTTTCTTAAGTTATAATTGTGTTGTACTGTGTATTTAAAGTATTGACTTCCACCTCCAGTGCAGATCGGGGTTACTTCTACATTATTTCTAGTGATTGTGCCAAATGTAATATGTGCAAATGTTACTATTCTCGAAAAGAAGAACAATATCTAGGCTAAGTAATCATCTGTCCAGCAAACATCCAGATGAATTCAAAGCTCTGGGAAGAGTTGAGGAGTAAAGAAAGAAAACTATCTCCATCAAAAGTTTCAAAAATAAAACAGATTACTCTGGAAATGTTTGTAGAAAAGAGAAAGTTATGGGATGTAAACAGTGCAAGAGTAAAAAGTGTGAATAGGAAAATTTCAGAACTGTTAGTTATGGCTGATCTTCCCTTTTCTCGCGTGGAATATATTTTATATGTGCGGCTGTTACAAGAGGTAGACCCGACCCACAGTATCCATTGCACCAAAGAAAATATTAGAGATATCATTAAAACATTAATTTAATAGATTTTAATTAAATATTAAATTTTTAAGGGCTAAACTCTTACAAAATATTTAATGAACTATTTCTGTTTACTATAAAAAAAAGGGCGTGATATCATAAAGAATAATATTCGCATTCGCGAATATTAAAATAAAATATTCTCATATACATTCGCATTCGCGAAAGGTGAAAATTGACATTCGGTCCACCTCATATATATATATATATATATATATATATATATATATATATATATATATATATATATATATATATATATATATATATATATATATATATATATATATATATATATATATATATATATATATATATATATATATATATAGGTTATATGACAAAGCAAGAATTAATGAAATCGGCTCAGGGACTGTGTGATGCATCCTTTGTAACTCCACCAGACGGATCTCATTACACTGCTTGGTCATCAATGTCAACTCTGATCAGAAAAAAATTTGTTTTTAAGAATGGAAATCCTGCACGGTAAACAATTTAATTTCTTCCTATAGCTTTATATACAAGTATACGTCGCACAGTACAGCTTTGATTAGTCAGGTTTCAATATAGTACAGCTTACTAATTTTAAAATACTTCCCGCTCAGAGCCTGTATTTTACTATAACCACTAGACGCATTGTTTACTATTCAGTATTCAACTAGCCATGCTACATTTATGTTGTGTTACTTATCATTTTCAATTTTTTAAAATTATCATCACCTTTTGCATAAAGAGAAGAGACCAAAAAAGAAACCAGTACAAACTTTAATATTTCAATTTTTTAATAATAAAAAATAAAATCTTTAAATATTTCTTTGTTTAATAATACATTAACAAAAGCTTACATTTATTTATTATTTTATTATTCATTTCAATCATAGAAATCATCATTAACACAGACATCAATAATCGAAAAAAAAAAAAATGCTGACAAAAAAATTATTGGAACCAATTGTCATTTTTCCTATAGCTTACATTCCTCAAATAGTACAGGAAGTTGCCAGAACCAATTGGCCATACTATGCTAGGTGTATATATATATATATATATATATATATATATATATATATATATATATATATATATATATATATATATATATATATATATATATATATATATATATATATATATATATATATATATATATATATATATATATATATATATATATATATATATATATATATATATATATATATATATATATATATATATAAATATTTTTTTACCACAGATCTCCACCACTCATGAGCAGAGCCCTTTTCAAGGAAGGGATGATAAAAGAGAAAGGAAGAAGAGAACCCACTCTCATCGAACCTAATGCATACCTCTCACGCGGGCACAGATGGAAGTCTTGAATAGAGGAAGATTAAATGCAGGAGGAAAAATAGATGATGATAGGGAGTTCCCCAGAACAGAGGTGGCTGGAAAGAAGGAGGCACCACAACAGGCAAGTCTGGGGTGTCCAGCATCCACACAAAATTCTTGTGAAAGCAGGGCATCCCTTTTGCAACTATGGCGACGCAATGGTGGTGGAATGCGAGAGGCCAATTTCCTCGAGCACCTGCCATTGTAGTACCTGTAAAAAAGAGAGAGGGTGCGCCAACGGCACGTCAAAGAGATAGAGGGTCAAGAGAGTTTGAAAGTAGAGGACAGTTTATTAATCTTTTAGCCTTAGACTCAACCCTATGAAGAAGAGAGGATAAACCGGAGCCCCCTTCCCTCCAAATGTGAGAACAGTTCTCCATTCAAGGGAGAATAAGACCCTTATATAATCGGAGTAACTGCTCAGAAGAGAAAAATTCTTGCAACCTGAACAGTATAACAGGTTTCCTAGAGGCCGCTTTAACAACCAATGGGATATGTGGTTTCCAAGACAGTTTATTGTGCCAATATAAATTAACTTATGTCATCATTTTGGAAAACAAAACCCACTTTGCCGTGAAGCGGGTTTTTGCTACTTGATTTAGCATATATTAATAACAAAAATAGGTGAATTTCTGTCTCTTGAAGTCGTGACACACACAAAGGGAAGGATAAATAAAACCTGCAAACTTATTTTTATGCAGTTTAATGCTTTAATACTTTAATTACTAAGTAGGCTACCTGAGTTTAAGAATAAAGGCTAATTTAGTGTCCAACACAATATGAAAATCACAATTCACCAAACATGTTCATCCATGGTTTTCAACATTCTGTAACATTTAACTAATTTTTCTGCCTTTTCATTTGCCTAATTTGTTTCTCAATTTGTTATGTATAAGGCCATAAGTTGAGAACAATCTCTCCACACCCGCAGAGCTTGCAGGCAGAGAATGCAGAGTGATAGCCAATTGGCGAAAATTTTCATATTTTGTGGCCCTTTTGTGAACCACCTGCCACCATTTTGCAACACTCATGCCACTGGTAAAGTTCTCTGTCAGCATATAATGTGGGAAAATTTCAGTCTTCAATTTGAAATTTTGAAAACAACAGCTTAATCCACATTTCTCTCCTGCAACCATTCCAAAACAGTTTCTTCCTGTTGGCAGATAGTTTTGAACCTGTAAAAAGGAAAATAAAAATTATGACCTTCAGACATTGTATATTGTTCTTATCTTCTCTACTTACAATTCTTATTTAAAGAAAAATTGATGTAGGAAAAATTGCATGTGAACCCAAAACTTATTAGGCTATTTGATTTTGATTTGATAGCTTTACCCTTACCACACAATAGACTATAAGTTGAAATGTGGGATGGCCGGATTGTGGATGACTTTATAATTCTTTCCTCACCTTGATATATGGGATGTGTAGCATAAGCTACTAAGTGAAATGGCGTAATCCAGTCATCAGATCTTACTTGAATGAGAGCTTTGTATGGTTGTAGTACTGAGTCTTCAAGAACCTCAAACCATATTTGGATCTGCATCTCCCAATGAGCATGAATCAGACTGCAGCTGCAATAAGAAATATTAAATTTTTAAAATTTATTTTATATTTACAATGCAATATCTATTAGGCATTTTAGCCATGGTTCACAAATAGTTCAAACGGAGTGTGATGCATCATGTATTATTGTTCAATGCTCTTGTGTGTCTCAAATAGAGGAGACCTAATATAAAAGTCTCAAATAGACTTTTATATATTAACTTTATAACCAGGTTATCTTACCCTATCTAAAGCTGAGGCTACAATGTTAAGTTGGACTGTCCTTGGTGTAACCTCCTTTTCCACAAGGTTTAAATAGTGTGCTGCACAGCCATACACAAGAAGGCCTAAATTGTGCCCTCTTGCGTCCACCTCTTTGTAGGGGGTCTCGAGAAGTTATCTTGTCAGCTTCATTTTGTTTTCGTTGTCCGAAATGTAAGCTACAACCTAAAAACAGAAAGATTGAGTTAATCTACTTATTCTACCAGCAATGCTAAAGATTATCTTTAGCATTACGATTTACATTGTTTATTCATTTATCAATCTTTTAATTTTTTAAAGGAAAATATTTTTTAGTTATGTATAAAAAACATTTAAAATCAAGTTAATCAACTCACCTTGCATTTGTATTTGTCCTCGAATTGGCCTATTTGCTTTATTGCCAAATCTGAAATGTAGTAGGCAGTTTTCTTCTCAGCTCCAGTATCAATAGACCCAGCAAAAATGGATTTCTTTCCTCCATCACCACTGGTTGGCAGATGAAACATGTTGCAATGATTGGATGGTTGTGCACATTGGACCATCCATCTAAGATCATGGTAATTTGTTTTCCTCTGAGAAACTCCACCATGCGAAGCTCACATTCACCAGCAACTTCATCTAAAAGGCTTTCGCTAAGCTGGCGTCTCGAGGGAGGTTGATAAGTTCCACCCCGCATCATTGTAAATAATTTCTTCATTTCGGGGTCTTCTGCAGCACTAAATGGAATATTACATGAAAAAAAGGCTTGTGCAAACTGCAAATCCAAAGCTGCTTTTAGTTTTGGTGGCATTGAGATCACAAAACTGTATCTTCACTTGCTTGGTTACAATAGTCCCCAGCGTTGAAGCAGCACTTGGTCCACTTGGACTTGGAGTCGGTGTGGGTGTTCTAATACTAGTTGCTGGACTGACTGATCTTGGTTCTACAGGTACAGGTGATCGTGATCTAGATCGATAAGGTGTTGTCGATCTACTTTGGCCCACAGGCACAGCTGGAGCTGGTGAAAATCCAGTTGCCATTTCAACATCACCATCATCACTGCTACCTTCACCTTGGCCAATAAGTTTATATTGATCACACTTTCCCAGATGGGCTCTTACTCTTTCAATTTTGTTGCTCACCAGATTACTGCAATGGTTGTATTTTCTCTTCTTCACAGTCTTTCCATTTTCTAGAACATTTACACTCTCAAACTCTCCCCAAGCCAGGTCTTTCAACCTCCCACCCCTATTCATGATTTAAGATAGAGAAGCTTTTCCACCTTAAAGTTCTGTTAATTGGATGCTATGATTTAATAATTATTGATTAGAAATTTAGAATACACCTGAAAATATAAAGAATATTCTTAAACATTTGATTTTTTTAAAAGGGATAGTAAACACTTTTATATTACTGTAGACACACACAAGTTGCATGTCTCTACAGTAATTGGAAATGAAATAGAAAGTGTTGTATGGTACAACACTTTTTCTTTACCAAAAACCCAGAAAACCCCATCAATTCCCCGGGTTTTTGGCAAAAACCCACCCGTCTGGGTTTTTCGGGGAAAAACCCGAGTTTTTGCCAACCCTGCTCAGAACACGAGTGGGAATGCCATCCGGGCCACTGGGCTTCCTGACGTTCATAGATTTCAGGATCCCATACACCCGATCATAAGTAATCACAGGTAGCCTGAGAGGAGGAGGGATGCCAGAATCGTGCAGGGTAGAATTAGATGAAAAAAAGCAGGCCAAGGACATTAGCCTTTTCAAAGGGAGTATTAGCTACTGGACCATCAAATCGAATAAGAGGAGGAAAGGCAGATTTACAGAAGTTATTAGAGATATTTTTTGCCGAAAGGCCAGAAATTTTTATCAGTAGGAAAACCATAGACGTCAGCGCACTTTCTTTTAATGAAAGTACACTTAGTCCGTCGAAGAATATCCCTGCAACGATTCCTAGCCGAATAAAAGTTAGCAAGAGTGATAGAAGGAGAGTTTTTCCATTCACGATAAGCATTGCCTCTCTCACAAAGTTCAAGAGAACAATTGCCAACAAACCATGAATTTTGAGGAGAGAAAGATTTAGTTGAAGATGGAAAGAACCAGCTCATCCCATCGACGATAACACCCTTACCTTTTCAGCAGAGACCGAAGCGTTCCCCGAGAAAAGCAAGATTCACTCCAATGATAGCAAAGAAGCGACACATTGCCCCCCCCCCCAATTAGCCCGATTGAAGTGCCAGAAAGTGCGCTTAGTGCATGGTGGAGCTGTTAGAGAGAAAGCATTATAATTAAGAGCTATAAGATTATGGTCAGAGTTACCGATAGAAGGGAAAATGTTGTATTTATATCTAGGAGTAGTGGTCAAGCATAAATCAAAGTATGTATATATATATATATATATATATATATATATATATATATATATATATATATATATATATATATATATATATATATATATATATATATATATATATATATATATATATATATATATATTTAGTATGGATCGGATGTCATATTTTGAAATTTGCGGATGCGGATGTTGAATATTTGAAAGTGCGAATGCGGATGTTGAATTTTCTAATGTGCGGATGCGGATGTTGAATTTTCGAAAAGTGCGGATGCGGATGTTAATTTTGATGATGATGCGAATGCGTATGCCATCACTAATATATATATATATATATATATATATATATATATATATATATATATATATATATATATATATATATATATATATATATATATATATATATATATATATATATATATATATATATATATTCGCGAAAAAAATAAAATGGGTATGTATGTTTTCTGGATTTGGAAAAAGCATACGATAGAGTATGCAGTAGGAAGTTGTTCGAAATATTAATGGAAAGTATGTTGAAAGGGAAATTACTCAAGGGGATCGAAGACTTTTATGCAAATTGTAGATCAAGAGCGAGGGTGAAAAGGAAACTATCGGATTGGTTTAGCATAGGAGTGGGATTGAGACAGGGGTGTGTTATGCCGCCATGGTTATTTAAACTATTGATGGATGGTGGTGTAGTTAATGAAATGGAGAGAAAAGGGAAAGGTATTAGGTTGAGAAATATGAAGGGTGAAAGGGATGTGAACATTTTACTTTTTGCAGATGATGCGGTGTTGGTGGCAGAATCTGGAGAAAACTTGAGAATGCTGGGGAGAGAGTTTGAGGTTAAATGTGCAAACATGATATTGAAAGTCAATCCAACCAAAAAGAAAAGTTATGAGGATTGGAGGTGGGGATGAGGAGATGTGAAGGGAGGAATAGGGGGTGTAGAAGTGGGGGAAATTAGACTTGAGGAGGTGGATGAATTCAAAAATCTAGGAATGTTGGTGGAAGGTAAGGGTGGGATGGAAAAAGAAATAAAGAATAGAGTGGTAGAGGGAATGAAAGTGTTGGGGAGCCTAAGAGAAGTATGGAAAAAGAAAATAATTCGAATGAACTAAAGATAAGAATGTTTGAATGTATATGTTTACCTTCTGTAATGTATGGGTGCGAAACATGGATGATAAATGCAAGGGCGAGGAAAAGTTTGAATGTCTTTGAGATGAAAGGTTTGAGAGCGATATTCAAATTGTGAAGGATTGATAGGATTTGAAATGAAAGAATAAGGAAGATGTGTAGATAGAAGAGGGGTGTAGTGGATAGAGCGGGGGAGGGTGTGCTAAAGTGGTTTGGATATATGTGTAGAATGAATGAGGGGCAGGTCACTTTCCGGATTTAGACCTGAAAGTGCTATCTGCTATTACCATTACAAATTCCAAGAAAAAGCTATATGATGCCAAGGAGGAAGCTGTCGATGGGCACCATTGTTATCCCAACTTTCCACTACTGGACCATCTCCCATCACCACTTCGGAAACGAATCGGAGGGGCGTAATTAAGCCCCTCAAACAGAAAATTAAAAGTGCGATTTAAAAATACTATAAAGGGTAAAATAGGTAGTAACATTAATGCATGCATAATATTTGAAAAGTTAAGAGAAGAAAATAAAAGCTACCTCCTTATAAATAATGTTAATACAAATGTGAATAATGATAATACTTCAGTGCCTACTTATACAAATAACATAAAGTATAACAACAATGTTCAACTTCATGTGAATGGGTTTGCTACTACTGATGTAAAACCATCTGTTTTAAGTGAAAGAGTATCTCAATCTAGTGAACTTGAGCATTGTCATAAGGAAGTACTGTTTTCTCCATATAATAGTTTTAAGTGTAAAAATTTGCATTATCAAAATGGCAAAAAGTCAGTCTCAGTACAGGAATCATTAGCTCTTTGCAAAAATACTGCAATGCCAGTTGAAATTGCATATTTTTACACTGGTGCAGCAGTTCCAAAAATGATGAATGTGTTAAATATGTCAAAATCAGATTTAAAATTAAGCAGTTTTCTGTATTTTTTATGCAAACTCTAAAGAGCTATATATTATAGATTCGGGAAGCACCTTACCGATACTTAAGGCTTCTGCCGATGATAAACAATCTATTGGCTTTCCTACTGCTGATAATGGATGCCAAATAAGCATTGTAACAAAAACTGTAAATTTTTTATTACATTGAGAATATGAAGATGCATTTTTAATGTGATGTACTTTGTAATATATTAGGAATAGATTTCTTTAGCAAATATACTTTCTTATTTGACTTTAGTAATCATAGGATTATTGATAGCCAGACTTGTATCTCCTGTGATGTAATTGTAGGAAATGATGTGGAATCATAGCCCATAAAACAAATTGATCATTTTGTAAATGCTACCTTCTCTCTCAAACTACCTTCCGCACCTTCTCTTTACTCTAATCTATTATTTAATTTTTAAATATTATTGATTTATATTTAAATGATAGCACAAAACTATGCAATAATAGTAGTACAGTAGCAAATGAGATTTTTAAAGGTAAAATTTATGCTGGGGATAGCATTATAAAAATTCCTCATATAGGTATAATAATTTTAATAAATTTGAAAAAAAATGGTAAATATAGAAGTGATAATGTAAATAATAATAATAGTAATATTAATGATGATAAAAGTGATTATAAAAATAAAAGTTTTAAAATTTCCCCTTACACCCGTAATATATGATGCCCTAAAATAGTTAGTCCCCTATAAGTTTAATGTAAGAGGTCCCCTCATTAATATAAAAAGCTTAAGAATTGCTATGTGTCTATATGACAAAGCTAAAGTGGAGAAATGCAGGTTAGTTAGTGCTGAGATAGTATCTCCTTCACATTCACCATGGGGTTTCCCGATTCCCATTTTGCCAAAACCTTCACATTCTGCAATAGCAGCAGACCCGAGTCTTCCTAAAAAAAAAGCAGTTTGTGACAATTTTTGTCTCCCAAATTTAGGTGATTTTTCAAACATACTCTCTGGAGCTAAAGTATTTTCTGTTCTGAATCTCAAGAAGGTCTTTTATAATCTGAAAGTTCACCCAGATTGTAGAAAGTTCTTGACAATCAATACTCCATATGGTAGTTTCTCTTATAACAGTATAGTTGAAGGTTTTCATTCTAGTCCCACAAGTTTCACTAAGTATCTATCTTTAATTCTTTCTTATATTCCTAACATTTTCATCTAAATTGATGACATACTTATTGCTACTCCAACTCATGAAGAGCATCTTAAAGTCTTAGAAATGGTATTTGATAGGCTAAATGCTTTTAATTTAAAAACTAGAGCTGATAAGTGCCAAATTGACCAATCAAAAGTTACATATCTAGGTTTTGATGTGTCGGAAGGTTATATGCTTCCTAATGAGGATAAAAATCTTTATATATTAAACATTCCAAAACCTAATACAGCAAAGGCTCTATATTCTTTCTTAGGAAGTATAAATTATTTCCGATTTTCACTAACTGGCATTTTTAATATCATTTCTCCTCTTCTTTCATTTCTCAAAGGTGCACCATACTCTCAATGTAGAGTAAAATGGAATCCCAAGGCTGAAGAAGCCTTCAATCTAGCAAAACTCGACTCTGAAAAATGCTACGCCTTTGGGTTTTCCATCTAATAGTGCCAAGATATCTATTTTCACAGATGCCAGTCAGACTTCCTTGGCTGGTGTAGTAGTTTCGACTGAAAATGAAAAAAACTGTTCCACTTGGATTCTATAGTTATAAATTAAACCCAACTGAAATGAGCTATAGTATTTTTAGCAAAGAACTCCTTGCCTTGGTTAAAACTAAAAAAAAATTCAAGCATATCGTAGAAGGATGAAAGATGTGTTTTGTGACAATCTTTCAGTCACACAGTCACTTAAAAATGAGACTGATGCTAATCACTTGTTGGCAAGAGAGCAGCGTTACCTAACTTTCTTGTCTGAATATGATTTGACAATACACCATATTAAATCTGAAGAAAATATTCTAGCTGATTATTTGAGTAGAAATCCTGCTCACCAACTGAAGGTTCACTGAAATTACCAGCTCCTTCAAATTCTGCAGGAAATGCAGATATAGAACTGGCAACAAGCCCTTCACTCCAACTTGGAAGAGAAGACACTGTTACAGAAGTCCTTCCTGAAGCAACTCTGCGATGAAGCATTGGTCACACCAGAGCTTTCTCCACAGCAGGATTCTTTAATAGAGGATGACTGTCATTCACTGTCATCTATTTTCCATATTTCCGCCAATGAAGTGTTTAAGCTATTTCAGTGTAAAATTGATTATAAAGAACTTCAAGCAGCACAAGAAACAGATGTGCAACTTCAAAAATATTTAAACAAGCAAGAAAATACTAATCTCAAGCTGACCAAGCGAAACTATTATAAAAATGACCTACTGTCTTTGGTTGTCGATGAATCTATTCCACTTTCACCTCGTGTCTTTGTTCCTGAATCTTTCATTACACCTGTTATCTTCTTATTCACATTCACTTGGGCATTTTGGAGTCAAGAAAACTCTGGCATCTCTTAGGAAGCACTTTGTATGGAAGGATATGCCTAAATACACAAAGCAATTTGTTCTAAGTTGTGATTCATGTCAGAGATCTAAATCATTACGCAAAATAAGCCCACCATATGAATCTTACCAGCCAGTTTCAGCAAAATTTCAGGTGGTTCATATAGACATTCTTAAAATGCCTTCATGTAAAAACTATAAATATCTTTTAACTTTAATTGATAGATTCTCACACTATCTCTTTGCTTTCCCCTTGAAAAACATTGAAACCTCTACAATTGTGGAGGTAATTACCAGTGAATTCCTACCTATTGCTGGAGTTGTAGGAACTTATGTTTCTGATTGTGGAGGACAATTTACCTCAGATTTATTTAAAAGTGTTTGTGAGGAGCTAGGATCCCGACATAACTTTACTTCAGTCTATACCCCTCAGAGTAATGGCCTCATTGAAAACTCTAATAGAACCCTATTGAGATCTCTTTGAGCCATGCTGTTGGATGAGTTGAATGATGTACAAAATTATTGGTTGGATTTCCTCCCCCTAGTGTTGTTATATTTAAGAACTGCCTCATTGAACTAAGAAGGAAAAACCCCTGCTATTCTAATGTAAAATAATTTGTGAAATAATAAAATTACATAATTATTAATAGTAAAATATTAAGCTAAAATATGTTAAAATTTTAAAATAATTAAACAGTAAAAAATTGCAATAAAATATTCTTTGACGTCAAACGTTCTTCTTTTGTTTGAAGACATATTTAATAGGCTTTTACGCGCGCATCGTGTTAAATGACGTACCTTTATTGTATTTTGAATTCAGTATAAATTTTGACTCTGTACTGAAAAGTTTAAACTATTTAAACATGTTAATTAATTGTGTCTAGCAAATTTAATATTATTTATTATTGGAACTCATTAATAATAATATATCAAGATTCATTTCTTAATGAAAACTATAAAATTTAATTAATTAAAAAATTATTAGTAGGCCTTATTAGCCTTACCTGGGGGTTTAGTATTTCTGGCGCCGGGGTATTGAACTTACTGGTGGGTTGGTTAGGGTCTTAAACTTTAGCATTTAATTATAAAGAATTTCAACTAAAGGTATGAATTTAAGTAAATTTAACATTAAGCAATATAAAATTCTTACAAAAATTAAGAAATGAATCCTGACTACTTGAAACTATTAATGGTTAAACTAGGCCCTAGGCTGATGGGCTACATAATCTAAGCCTAGCCTAGACTTACTGTTAAAATTTATACTAAGGCTTGGTATTGCCTTGCTTAAACTGTGATTTAAACTATTAATAGCCTAAGCTTATTTTTTTTTTAAAAACTTAAGCTTATAGCCTAAATTAGAATACTTAATATAACCTAACCTATGTCCTTTATTATAATAAGACTGTAAATTGGTCTAACTTAAATTAATAACCTAACCTGTCATTATATTGATGGGCCTAACCTAATTAACATAGGTCTAAGATAGACTTAAGCCTTGAAATACAATGGCTAGTAGTGATGGTACTGATACATCCAGTAAATATAAATCCCAAATTTCCACCATTTCTAGGAAAAGAGGATATAATAAAAGAACTATTACCATAGTTATAAATAAATTAAATGAGTTTAAAGCTCATGGTAAATTAACTTCTTAATTAACATTAATTGACACATAACATAAATTAATTAACACAATTGGGTTAAAGAACAGAAGGCAGTGTGTATTACTTAATGGTAATAAGTCATTATGGGAAACGGTGAAGAGTGGGGTACCACAAGGTTCTGTGCTGGGACCACTTTTGTTCCTTATATATATAAATGATTTAGACAAAGGTCTTAAATGCAAGGTTTCTAAGTTTGCAGATGATACCAAAGTGGTTACCTCAGTAAGGAATAATGATGGATGCATAAAGCTTCAAGGTGATCTAGATAGACTTCTTGGTTGGGCAGAGAGGTGGCAAATGAACTTTAATAGTAAAAAATGTAAAGTTCTTCATGTAGGTTACTCAAATGAAGGATTTAATTATGAAATGAATGGGGAGTGGCTTGAGACTGTGGACCAAGAAAAGGATTTAGGTGTGATAATTAGCAGTAATCTGAAGGTGGGTGATCAATGTTTGGAAGCAAGGAATAAAGCTAATAAGATGTTAGGTATAATTAACCGCAATGTAGTTTACAAGAGCAAAGAGGTTATAAGCAAACTATATAATAGCTATGTCAGGCCAGCATTAGAGTATTGTGCACAAGTTTGGGCTCCTCATTTAAGAAAAGACATAGATATGCTGGAGAGAGTACAACGTCGAGCAACAAGGATGATTTCTGGCTTTGAAAATATGAGCTATGAAGAGAGGTTGAAGGAGTTAGGAATGTTCTCAGTTGAAAGGAGATTTCTCAGAGGGGATATGATACAAGTTTACAAAATATTTGCATCTGACAGTAATACAGAGATTGAAAAATACTTCATAGTGGACCATGGAAGAGTAACTAGAGGACATAATAAGAAAATTAAAAAGAAGCCATGCCATCTCGATCTAAGAAGAATACTGTTTCAGTAATAGAGTTGTTAATTTTTGGAATGACTTGCCACAAGAGATTGTTGACTGTGATTCTCTTGTCAAATTTAAAAAGGGGCTAGATAGATATATGGATGGTTTGGGTATTATATAGAATAATCTGACTAAGCCAAATTGGCGGGTATATATGAATTTTTTGATCAACAGATCAACCTATGACTAAGCCTAACGTCAGTTTTTGTAGTGGGTGATGGTTCATTGAGTATTGCATGTGAAATGGGGTTTAGTTTTACTTTTATCTATGCATGACTATGCATGAATGAACTGATAACTAGGATGGGATAGACCTAGTCTTTCGTGCATGTATTAGTATTGTTATTGTCATTATTTGTTTGGACTGGGACAGTCTCGATAGGCCCTTGTGGCTTCTAACTGTCTCTATTTTCCTATGTTCCTATGTTCAATTTTTAGAGTTCAATATGAAAAGATTTTAAAAGAAGTTGACCTTATTAAAATACATGATAGTGAAATATTAAATATTTTAGAGGATGAAAAGGTTGAAGAAATTGATTTTGATTTTTTTACAAAAGAAGTTGAATCACAAGTTGATATCATTTTTCTTTGGAATTGTCTTTAGATGATTTTAGAGAATTTATTGAGGCTTCCTCATCTGATAAACCTAACCCAAATAATGATAGCCTAAATTCAACAAATCAGTTTTTACAAATCTTTAAATAATTTACATATTAATGAACCTAAGCCTCCACCCTTAGAATGTGACTCTTTTGAAGGTTCAAGTAAAGATAAATTTGAATTTCATACATTTTTGACACAATTTAATACTATTATAGATTCTAAAGCTTATTCAAATAGTGTAAAGTTGTCATATCTACATACATATTTAAAAGGGTATGCTCGTAAATTAATAAGTCATCTTTCAATAAAAGATGAAAACTATCCAATAGCTATTGACTTATTGAAAGAACAATTTTTAGATGTACCTTATATTATTGATGAAATTTATAAAAAGTTAATAAACAGTAGACCACCTCAAGGATATGATCCAGACTTTATTGGATTGAAATCGTACATTAATGACATTCGAACATTTGTTTATGATTTAAAAACTTATAATATTGAATTTATGATTGAAGGGTCTGCTGGAAATTCCACTTTTGAGTCACATAGTTTTTAATAAATTACCAATAGTTTTTAAAAAGGAAATGATTCACAAAGTTGGTAATAATTATCCTTCTCTTAATGATTTGTTTTCCAATTATATAGAAGTTGTGAGAACTCTTACTAAAGTTTCTTCACAAAAGCATGAAAAACCAAAATCGAGCTTTAAAAGTAGTAATAAACAAACTCTCTGAAAACAGTACATTTCAAAATTTTAAAACTGATAACACTGCTTCTTCTAGTCATGCTAACAAAACCAATGTGAATCATATTAATAAAAAGGCTAATAATATAAAACCTTGCAAATTTTGCCAGACATCTGGTCATTCGATGTTCATGTGCAATAAATATATTACACTTGAGCAAAGACAAAAAAGGGCTAAGAGAATTAAATTTATGTCCTCTGTGTTCTGGTGTTGGTCATTGATGAAAACAGTTGCTTTGGTAAAAATGATAAGTTGAAATATACCTGCTTTCAGTGTAATTCTCGTAGACACATAGCTGCCTTTTGTGATCAAGCTAACAATAAAGATAAAGATTTAGTAAATTGTCTATGCATTAGCTTTAATCAGAGATCTGACAATGTATATTTACACCCAACTTTAACTTTAGAAGTCATTTGACGAGGTAACAAGGTAAAGACAGTTCGCTGTTTAGTAGATTCAGGTTCACAAAGATCATACATTTGTGAGAATATAGCTAAGCAGTTGTGTACTAATTATAATGACCTAAAGGATATTAACTTTGACATCCAGACATTTATAGGAATTGGTCAGAGAAACTTTAAACAAATTACTTTAGGTTTAAAACTGGAAAATCAAAATATTATTACTATATGCCTTTATTGGTAGATAAAGATCTTAAACTAAAGTATGAAGTAAATGGTTTAGAATATGCTTTAGATAATTTAAAGAAAAGATATAATTTAGCAGATTCCTCATTTTATAATGGCTTAAATAAATCTGTTTTTGAAATTGATGCACTACTGGGTGTAGATGTCTTACAGTTTCTTCCCTCTTTTGAATTAACTTACTTGTATGAATGGTAGTTGTTTTTTAATAAATAAGAAAATCTTACCATTTGGAAATATTGAACATTTTTTAAATACAGATCAGTTATCTAATTTATATAAACAAAATAATAGTAAATGTAAAAGTCCATGTGACAATGATGTAAATAATATTAATAGTACTTGTATTAATGAAACTATTATTAATTCAATAATTTCTCCTTTAAAAACTTATTTTAATCCAATAGAGAAAATATTAACTGATACAGATGTTGATAATGGCCTGGAAAATCTATTCTCTTTTGAATCTATGGGCATATCATCATCAGACCAGGACATGACAGATTATGATGTTGAGATGGTAAAGAAATTTAAAGAAAATATTGAATTTAAAGATGGTAAATACTATGTTAAATTACCATGGATAGAAGATAAAATTAATTTAGTGCCCTCTAACTTTAAAGTAGCCCTTGCTGTTTTAAATAAAGTAACTACCTATCTTAAAAATAATAACTTAATGAAATCATATGATGATGTCTTTCAAAAACAATTAAATGAGGATATATTAGAGCAAATTTCTGTAAAACCTCACCAAATTAATGATTATGTTTATGTTCCTCACCGCCCTGTGATCAGAAGTGATCCACAGGTAACAACTAAAATTCGTCCTGTACTGAACTGTTCTTTAAAAGTGAATAAATTATCCCCATCTCTTAATGAAGCTTCATATACTGGTTTAGATTTGATGACTTCACTTTTAAAACTTTTATTTATCTTTAGGACTAACAACTATGTAACACTGAGTGATGTGAAGCAAGCTTTTCTGATGATAAGATTGAGGGATGAGTTTGATAAAAACAAATTTTGCCTACTATGGGAAAAAGATGGTCAACTTGTCACATATAGGTATAAAACTATAGTCTTTGGATATACCACCTCACCCTTTATCCTTCATTATGTGATGGCACATCATGCAGCAAAATTTCCTAATGATAAATGTACTCAAATCTTAAGCTCTAATTTTTATTGTGATAATTTGATCTTTACTGGTAATGATGTCAGTGAGTTAACATCTTTGTATAAATTGACATATGATAGAATGGCTATGGGGGGATTTATTTTGAGGTCATGGAATTCAAATAGTT